>JACXGI010000147.1:0-12865 GCA_016801175.1 Esox masquinongy | reverse complement strand
GTTCAGTTTTCAGTTTTTTTATGACATTTCTTATAACCATCTCACAAGATATGAATGACCTTTTTGAATACCCAATAAATAAATTCTATTTTTTTATTGTATTAATATGTTTTTTGTATTTGTTGTAATGTTATATAATGTTTTTTTTTTTAGCAAAGTGCCCAAATATGTAGCTTCAAAAAGAATTCCCGGATATACTCAAAATTTGTCTGGTATTATGTATGTATGTGTGCATGTATGCATGTGTGCGTGTGTGTGGAAGGAAAGGGGCGAAATACAATACACACCATGCATTGGCATTGCCATACTTGACATTTGCAAATATACAAACATTTACCTTTTTAATATTATCTGAGGGTAATTTATAAGGGCCTCAGATTCATACGACTGTTTTCATATGAAATCCAGAGCACGAACAGAGGATCTCTTGGGTGACCACAAAGCTTCAGATCAAATTATGAATGTATGCTATTTCACATTTCTTTCATTAATTAAAGTTTGGTACTCATGATAAATTCCAATACCCAAGCTGTACCAAGCAAGAAATATTCCCACTGTATGTCCTCCCATTAGCTGTATGAACATACTTGTAATTTTCTAAAACTGGAACTTGTTTCAAGCTGGGAATTAGGTCAAGTAGACATAACATTTATAATCTGATAAAAATAAAGGAATGTTTAAATACAATTCCACAATAATTAAAAATGTGAGTGTATGTGGGTTAGTTATATGAGCTGCAAATTGCTGAAGTATTTTAAATCATGCATTATCACGTAAAGAACACAAAATGAAAATTACTTTCAATTATTATTTTTTTTCTATCTGGAAATGGAGTCAAATGTTCCCAAGAACAAATATGCTGAGCATGCAGTCATTATGCATTCATCTTCACTAAGCAAACTGCCTATTGCATTTTATCTGTATGAATTATAAAGCAACTTAATGAATATTTCATTTTTTCTTCATTTAACAATGGCCTCAAAGTTAATGACATCTTAACCAACACCAGAGCAATACCTGGTAAAGAAAAAATCCCACTGCTCGCTTCATTCCACAGTCAGTAGTATTGTGATATGCTATGACCAGAAATAGGTGAGATTGGCTTCACACCCAAAATAGGTTGGTGCATCCAGGAAAAGGGTGCAGAGTTACTGAGTAGAAGAAATTGCTTAGAAAGACACATTTAGTGTAAAAACACACCTGCGTCAAATGATTCACCATAACTGACAAGTCAACTGACAGACCAAAATATACTCCTTTGTCTTACAGATGTACACAAAGGCATCAGAAATTGCCTCAGGGCATTTGCTCAAATGAACTTAAGTGACGTAATTAATATTACCTTGATTTGTAAGACAGGCATTTATGGCCATTTATTGTCTACTTCCTACAGAAAGAATAACCACCTAAAGCAACTTGGGTAATTAGAGAAGTTTGCTTGATTGAAAACCACTAGCTAGAGTCGGAATTGTACTACTGAGAGAATCCTGCATATTGTCTTTCAACTCTTTCCTTATAGAAATTAAACAGTGTCGCCAAAGGATTCTTAGTTTTTTACTTGAAAATGGCTAAGCAGTGACGTAATGTACACACAAGTGAATTTTCCTGTTATGGTAGCCTCAACTGCTTACAGAAAATAAATGAATGTAAATTGTAGTGCTTCTTTGAACCATTCATCTTTCTCGTCTGCAGCTTTGTGACCCTCCTGTTCTAGCCGAAGCAGAAGGTTTTGATGTTTAAGGCTCATCTGACTGTTAGGGAAGGCCCGATGAGCCTGGAACTAATTTGTCTTCAAACCCCAAGGAACTTCTCGAAACTCTCCAAAGTAATTCCCTCAATTCTGACTTCCTAAAACCTTGTCTCGACACAAACAATAGCAATGCTTTGTAAAAGCCATTCTAAAACCTCTGCCAAGCATAATTTATCATTTGAATGACAATAAGCCACTTAACACTGCTTAAATTATTTCTGTGCACTATCAGCTACTCGACTGGCTTTGTGTTGCAACAACGGACTATCCTATTTAACAGGGGTTATATGGTGGTCCCTTATCAGAGGTTGAGTCCTGTGAGTTTGGTTTGGAAACAACTGCTATAGCATGACAGAAACAACTTACTTTTTATCCAATGAACACAAAGTACTACAAGTAATACTACAAGCATATCTTCCACTAAAAACCTTTATTTGTACTCTCCACTATCATCAGGACCACACAGGACATCATGCCAACTGATTTCCAGTTATGGCAAGTGCACAGTAGATTTCATGAACTGTACCGACAAGTTGTAAAAAAAATAAACTTAACTTAAATTAAGTACTAAAATATTTCAGCTTAAGTAGGCTAGACAGATTTGCCAAGTCTCAACAAGATTCATTAGAAAGTAATTTTAAGTTGTGTTACAGCCGCTTTAATCACGTTTATATTATTTCATTCTTTTCTATTCTTTAAATAAAGACCTGTATCCCATTTCCTGCTTTTGTGAAATTTCAAGGTTTGCAGTTTAAAAATGCAGTGCAGAGACAAAGAGAGAGAGTGAAGATGAATCGTCTTCAAAAAGACAAGCTAATACTGTCAAGGTGGTAGAGTTATAGAACGTTTCATGCCCACAGCACACCCAACTATGATGTTGAGTAAAGATACAGAATCACACTGATAAAAGGAAATCTTTTTTAATATATCAGAAGAATTCCAGATAACTTATTGGTAAATGTTGGCACAAGCACGTCTATTTAAATTGGATTTACTGTTTTACTTGGATCAGTTTGGACCTAGAGTAGATGGACTGTTACAGACAAAATATTGCAATGATTACCAGTGATTAACAGTGACTATGCACAGTTTTTGTTTAACTTATTGCAAGCGTGATGTGTAATGCAAAGCTTACAGCAGTGTAAGGCTTTGTAGTGGATCATAAAAATTGTTGTCTACCGCTAAACTCATCTAATGAGATTTGACAACAAAACTGAGTAAAAATAATACTGACTGAGTTTGGATTGGGAGAGGACTCAACTGAATACTAAGAAACTGACATCAGCTTTTGAGGCATTATGTATCCTTTGTAGAACAAGTGACCAGCGGTGCCTTCAACCTATATGTCTTTCAAAAGGCTGCAATTTAATTAGTTCTCATATGTGAAAAAAATTCATGAAGTTGCCCCAAGCCCCCCTCCCCCTCCTCGGCCCTCTTTTCTTGTTTGGAAGTGACTTAAGCAGTGGAATGAGGCTTTCAGGCAAAATAGGCCCCAACAAAAAAGAAACAACTGTTTATGTAAATAGAGACTGCGTGTTTACTCGGCGGAAGAAAGAGAGGGCCCCAAAAGCAGCGCTAAGCTTAGCCAGGCCCCGCCAAAGGGGACCTCTCACCATCAACTTCAGACTTATTAAACTGATTACCAACTCCAGCTAATTAATCAGAGACAGTGCTCTTTCTTGTCATGCGGGGAGGGAGCTGTGTGTGTCTCACAGTTTCCCTCTCGTAGCAACACCCCCCCTTCCATCTGCTTTCTTCTCTTCCCCTTTCTCCCTTTTCTTTTCTCAGCTTTGATTGAAGTAGGGGAACGGTAATTTTCATGCATCATCTGGGCTGGCAATGATGGGAGGACACGTAGTAATTACCTTAAACAAACAAGGCCAAGATTGCTTGAAAAGCTACCTCTTTACGTATCTAAGCTGGTGAAATAGGGAAACGGTGCGAGAGCATAATGATTTTGAAAACACACTCAAGAGCCTTGTTTCCCCCTCCGTTCCTTACTATTTTTCATTTTTCAAAAAGGGACAAACTAAAACATTGTAATGACAAGCGCTCCGACATAACTATTTAAGTGTCTTTGGGTCCTTGAAAAGCGCTATATAAACATAATGCATTACAACTAAGCTGTCAAACATTTGGGCCAGGTGTTAGGGGAAAGTGTCTACCCTGTCTAAGGGCCTATTCACATTAACAGAAATTATTGGGGTCCTATGTAGCTCAGTTGGAGGCGCATGGTGCTCACTGCCAACTCGCTATGGATAAGTGTGTCCTAATGGCTTGAGTATGTTATCAGGATGAAATTTAAATAATATGAAGATATACTTTTCTATTCATAGTTGCGACAGAAAAAAAAAAAGTCAACAGAACACATGCACACCAAAAAAAATTTTCCTTGCCAAAATTGGATATAGATGTAGTAAAAGACCTCCACCAAAACAATGGAAAAGTAATGGAAACGTGTTGGAAATCTTGCTATTTACCCCCAGTGCTATTCACCCCCATTCAAAATCTGCGAATATTGCCATTCACCCGAAAGAGAACTTAGCCTAGATTCAGTGTTATTTAAGGATTTCAACCCCAACATATGTTTAAAAAACTCTTGTTCGCAATAATCACCCATTCAGATTTTGATGTGGAAATCAAAATGAACCATCTTAGTTCAATTTAGTTTAACATTAAGAAGAACTATCAGTAACTGTCAAACATAGCTAGCTAATGTCATCAAAGACAGCCCGTCAAACTTGTAGCATGTTTTGTAAATTTGTATCAGAAGAAGTAAAGTAAGCTAGCTAAACTGCTGTATCTAGCTAGTTAATCTAGTTGATTCATGTAAATAACATGAATTTCTGTTGTTGTCAGTTTGTACCTGGGGCTGCTAGCGTCCTTTGATTTCTATTTCTAGACCATGAATGCCGATGTTGTAACTACAGAACACAATGGGGGACAAAATATATTGACACTGCAGTGATTGTGGGTTATGTGCAACAATTTAGATTTTCACATTATAAACACATTAATTGCCTACACAAAGCTTGCAAGAAGTCTCAACAGATATTTGTACATGCTAACACACCCACGTTTTCAGAGAATGCAGAGCCCCTCCTTGATTATCCATTACAAATGTGTTATATATGATAATCAATTGTGATCATGCAGCGAAAATCATATCAGCATTCTTGTGACTTACAGAAGTGTACATTATCAATCATTTGTTTGTTACAACCCCGATTGCAAAAAAGTTGGGACGCTGCGTAAAATGCTAATAAAAACAGAATGCAATGATGCGCAAATCATTTAACCCTATATTTAATTGAAAATAGTACAAAGACAGCATATCAAACGTTGAAACTGAGAAATGTTATTGTTTTTGGAAAAATATATGCCCATGTTGAATTTGATGCCAGCCACACGTTTCAAAAAGGTTGGGACAGAGGTATGTTTAAGACTGTGTTGCATCACCTCTTCTTTTAACAATACTCTGTAAGCGTTTGGGAACTGAGGAGACCAATAGCTGTAGTTTTGAAAATGAAATATATTTCCATTCTTGCTTGATATAGGATTTCTGCTGCTCAACACTCAAGGGGTCTCCTTTGTCATATTTTTCATTTCATAATGCGCCAAATGTTTTCAATGAGGTCTGGACTGCAGGCAGGACAGTTTAGCCCCCGGACTCTTTTACTATGGAGCAATGGTGTTGTAATATGTGCGGGATGTGGTTTGGCATTGGCTTGCTGAAATATGCAAGACCTTCCCTGAAAAAGATGTCTGGATGGCAGCATGTGTTTCTCCAAAACCTGTAAATGTTGTTCAGCATTAATGGTGCCTTCACAGATGTGCAAGTCCTGCAAGCCATGTGCACTAATGCACCCCCATACCATCACGGAAGCTGGCCTTTGGAATTGTGTGCAGATAACAAGGATGGTCCCTCTCTTTAGTCCGGAGGATGCAGCACCCATAATCCCCAAAAATAATTTCAAATTTTGATTCATCAGACCACAGGACAGTTTTCCACTTTGCCTCAGTCCATCTTAAATGAGCTCAGACACAGAGAAGGCGGCGGTTCTGGATTTTGTTTGTATACAGTTAGGTCCGGAAAAATTTGGACACTGACACTATTTTCATAATTTTGGCTCTGTACGCCACCATAATGGATTTGAAATGAAACAACCCAGATGCAATTTAAGTGCAGGCTTTCAGCTTAAATTCAAGCGGCTGAATAAAAATATTGTATGAAACGTTTAGGAATTGCAACCATTTTCATGCACAATCCCCTTTTTTCAGGGGCTCAAATATAATTGGACTAATGAACACAATCATGAATAAAATTTCCATTTTTAATACTTTCTTGAGAATCCTTTGAAGGCAAAGACTGCTTGAAGTCTGGAATGCATGGACATCACCAAACGCTGGGTTTCCTCCTTTGTGATGCTTTGTCAGGCCTTTACTACAGCTGTCTTCAGTTGTTGTTTGTTCGTGGGTCTTTCTGCCTTAGGTTTCGTATACAGCAAGTGAAATGCTTGTCTGATCGGGTTGAGATCAGGTGATTGACACGGCCATTGCAGAATATTCCACTTCTTTGCCTTAAAAAACTCCTGGGTTGCTTTCGCAGTATGTTTAGGGTCATTGTCCATCTGTAAAGTGATGCGCCGTCCAATCAACTTCGCTGAATATGGCTGAACCTGAGCAGAAAATACACCAATCAGCCATTACATTATGACCACATGCCTAATATTGTGTAGGTCCCCCTTTTGCCGCCAAAACAGCCCTGTCCCGTCGAGGCATGGACTGCATTAGATCTCTGAAGGTGTGCTGTGGTATCTGGCACCAAGATCCTTTAAGTCCTGTAAGTTGCGAGGTGGGGCCTCCAAGATTGGACTTGTATGTCCAGCACATCCCACAGATGCTCGATTGGATTGAGATCTGGGGAATTTGGAGGCCAAATCAACACCTTGAACTCATTGTTGTGTTCCTCAAACCATTCCTGAACCACTTTTGCTTTGTGGCAGGGCGCATTATCCTGCTGAAAGAGACCAATGCCATCAGGGAATACTGTTGCCATGAAAGGGTGCACATGGTCTGCAACAAAGCTTAGGTACAGTGAGGAAAAAATGTATTTGATCCCCTGCTGATTTTGTACGTTTGCCCACTGACAAAGAAATGATCCGTCTATAATTTAAATGGTAGGTTTGAACAGTGAGACACAGAATAACAACAAAAAAATTCAGAAAAACGCATGTCAAAAATGTTATAAATTGATTTGCATTTTAATGAGTGAAATAAGTATTTGATCCCCTCTCAATCAGAAAGATTTCTGGCTATCAGGTCTCTTTTATACAGGTAACGAGCTGAGATTAGGAGCACACTCTTAAAGGGAGTGCTCCTAATCTCAGCTTGTTACCTGTATAAAAGACACCTTTCCACAGAAGCAATCAATCAATCAGATTCCAAACTCTCCACCATGGCCAAGACCAAAGAGCTGTCCAAGGATGTCAGGGACAAGATTGTAGACCTACACAAGGCTGGAATGGGCTATAAGACCATCGCCAAGCAGCTTGGTGAGAAGGTGACAACAGTTGGTGTGATTATTCACAAATGGAAGAAACACAAAAGAACTGTCAATCTCCCTCGGTCTGGGGCTCCATGCAAGATCTCACCTCATGGAGTTGCAGTGATCATGAGAACGGTGAGGAATCAGCCAAGAACTACACGGGAGGATCTTGTCAATGATCTCAAGGCAGCTGGGACTATAGTAACCATGAAAACAATTGGTAACACACTACGCCGTGAAGGACTGAAATCCTGCAGCGCCTGCAAGGTCCCCCTGCTCAAGAAAGCACATGTACAGGCCTGTCTGAAGTTTGCCAATGAACATCTGAATGATTCAGAGGAGATCTGGGTGAAAGTGTTGTGGTCAGATTAGTCCAAAATCGAGCTCTTTGGTATCAACTCAACTCGCCGTGTTTGGAGGAGGAGGAATGCTGCCTATGACCCCAAGAACCCCATCCCCACCGTCAAACATGGAGGTGGAAACATTATGCTTTGGGGGTGTTTTTCTGCTAAGGGGACAGAACAACTTCACCGCATCAAAGGGACAATGGACGGGGCCATGTACCGTCAAATCTTGGATGAGAACCTCCTTCCCTCAGCCAGGGCATTGAGTGGGACAAAATCCCTCCTGAGATGTGTGCAAACCTGGTGGCCAACTACAAGAAACGTCTGACCTCTGTGATTGCCAACAATTGTTTTGCCACCAAGTACTAAGTCATGTTTTGCAGAGGGGTCAAATACTTATTTCACTCATTAAAATGCTAATCAATTTATAACATTTTTGAAATGCGTTTTTCTGGATTTTTTTGTTGTTATTCTGTCTCTCACTGTTCAAATAAACCTACCATTAAAATTATAGACTGATCATTTCTTTGTCAGAGGGCAAACATACAAAATCAGCAGGGGATCAAATACTTTTTTCCCCTCACTGTAGGTGGTAGGTGTTGCTCACATGCCCATTGTAGGCGCTTTCGGCAGTGGGAAGGGGTCAGCATGGGCACCCTGACTGGTCTGCAGATACGCAGCCCCATACGCAAAAAACTGCAATGTACTGTGTGTTCTGACACATTTCTATCAGTACCAGCAACAACTTTTTCAGCAATTTGAGCTACAGTAGCTCGTCTGTTGGATCGGACCACACGGGCCAGCCTTCGCTCCCTACGTGCATTAATGAGACTTGGCCGCCCATGACCCTGTCGCTGGTTCACTGCTTTTCCTTCCTTGGACCAATTTTGATAGGTACTGACCACTGCAGACCGGGAACAACCCACAAGGGCTGCAGTGTTGGAGATGCTCTGACCGAGTCGTCTAGACATTTTGGCCCATGTCAAAGTCGCTCAGATCCTTACGCTTGCCCATTTTTCCTGCTTCTAACACATGAACTTTGAGGACAGAATGTTCACTTGCTGCCTAATATATCCCACCCACAGGTGCCATGATAACAAGATTATCAGTGGTATTCACTTCCCCTGTCAGTGATCATAATGTTATGGCTGATCGGCGTATATCCCTATACACTTCAGAATTCATCTGGCTGCTTCTGTTTTCTGTCACATCATCAATAAACACTAGTGACCCAGTGCCATTGGAAGCCATGCATGCCCATGCCGTTCCACCATGTTTTACAGATGATGTGGTATGCTTCGGATCATGAGCCATTCCAAGCCTTCTCCATACCTTTTTCTTCCCCTCATTCGGGTACAGGTTGATCTTAGTTTCATCTGTCCAAAGAATGTTGTTCCAGAACTGGGCTGTCTTTTTTAGATGTTTTTTGGCAAAGTCTAATCTGACCTTTCTATTCTTGAGGCTTATGGTTTGCCCCTTGTGGTGAACCCTCTATTTGCTCTCGTGAAGTCGTCTCTTTATGGTAGACTTGGATAATGCCTACCTCCTGGAGTCTTCTTCACTTGGCTGGATGTTGTAAAGGGGTTTTTCTTTACCATGCAAAGGATCCTACAATCATCCACCTCTGTTGTCTTCCGTGGACATCCAGGCCTTTTTGTGTAGCAGAGCTCACCAGTGTGTTCTGTTTTTCTTATAATGTACCAAACTGTTGATTTAGCCACTCATGTTCCTGCTATCTATCTGATGGACTTTTTTTTGCAGCCTAAGGATGGCCTGTTTTATTTGCATTGAGAGCTCCTTTGACCGCATGTTGTAGATTCACAGCAACAGCTTCCAAATGCGAATGCCACACCTGGAATCAACTCCAGACCTTTTACCTGCTTAATTGATAAAGAAATAACGAAGGAATAGCACACACTTGTCCATGAAACAGCTTTTGAGTCTACTGTCCAATAACTTTCAGTCCCTTGTAAAAGAGGGGGCTACATATTAAAAAGCTGGAATTCCTAAACCCTTCCTCCAATTTGGATGTAAATACCCTTAAATCAAAGCTGAGAGACTTTAAGCCTGTATTCATTATTTAACTGTAACTTGAATATGTTTTGGAAAACAACCAAAATAACAAAACTGGTGTCAGTGTCCAATTATTTCCAGACCTAACTGTATGGCTTTTTCTTTGCATGGTACAGTTTTGCATTTGTGGATGCAGCGACATATTGTGTTCACAGAAACATTTTTTGAAAGTGTTCCTAAGCCCCTGCACTGATGTCCACTACAGAATCGTGTCAGTTTTTAACGCAGTTCCGCCTGAGGACCCGCAGATCACAGCCATACAATATTGGTTTTCAGCCTTGTCCCTTGCATACAGAGAATTCTCCGGATTCTCCGAATCTTTAATGATATTATGTACCGTAAATGATGAGATCCCCAAACTCTTTGCAATTTTAGGTTGAGAAACATTATTCTTACATTGTTACACTATTTGCCTGTGCAGTATTTCATAGAGTGGTGAACCCCTCCCCATCCTCAATTCTGACAGACCCATCCTCTCTGGAATGATCTTTTAATACCCAATCATGTTACTGACCTGTTGCCAACTGACCTAATTAGTTGGTTGATATTCCACCAGGTTTCGTTTTTTAGCATTACACAACTTTCCCAGTCTTTTGTTGCCTCTGTCCCAACTTTTTTGAAACGTGTTGCTGGCATCAAATTCAAAGTAGGCATGCATTTCTCAAGAAACAGTTAAATCTCAGTTTCAACATTTGATATATTGTCTTTGTACTATTTTCTACTGAACTGCATTTTTAAATATTTTGCACATCATTGTGTTCTGTTATTATTTACATTTTACACAGCGTCCCAACTTGCTTGGAAACAGGGTTGTATATAATTTGCTGTAAGAGCACATTTACAATTCTTTATTGCTCAATTGTCTCTCTATGTCTTTTTAAAATTGTTTATGAATAATATTGGTTTAAGTATCAATAAATTGAACACCTTAAATCTCAACATGTTAAGAAGTTTACCTATGACATATTTAATTATTTGTTTTACACAGGCAGAGACAGCAAGTAGTCTAAAACTGATAAGATTGTTTACAATTTGAAATGTTAGCAGTAGTACTGGCAGAAAATCATTACAATCAATGATATCAAATTCTTCCACAATGCTACAACAACATGATTTTGCTAGTTATACTGTCTTACAAATTACATAGAACTTCCTGACTGGGTAGAGCCAGTAAACTCCCTGGTGATAACTCTGAGCAATATAATACAGTACATTGATCCAAGAAAAAGATAGACAACACTTACCAAGGTCAAGGAAGCTCCCATGCGTAATTACTAACACAGCAAACACAAAAGGCATTGTTATTGGACAAGTATAATGCCCGACATTACCAGAGCCACACTGCCTTCTCTATCAGTGAACAGGATGGGAAGACATAGGGTGGGCATCAATTTAGCCTACTTATCTAAAGTCTCTAATTACTTGGTTTATTTGATAAACAGAACAAGAAGAATCCTTAAATGATTCTGCAAGATCCAAAGGGGATTAATTTCTCACTCCTTGAAAAAACAAATCACGGGTAGAATCCCTTATTTCACTCTTTAATCACGCATTAATTAGAAGCAATAGGGGCACCAGTTACATTTGGCATTTCGGAAGATTGGAGGAGAAAGAAGACTGCATTAGCCTCTCCAGAGGAAGAGTCAAACACATCAGGCTAAGACAAAAGCTCTACAATCATGCAGAACAGCAGGAAGTCAGGGCTGGGGGAAAAGAGGATCTGGGCTGGTGAAATTTCCACACAACGCTGGTATTTCCTCAATGCAGTGCCACACTTGAAACCCACATTGGCATGGTATTGAACACGGTTCCATAAAAAGTAAAAACAAGAACAAACTCTTTTGGGTTTGCACTGTCTAGCCATTGCATGAATGAAGGCATTTTATTTCAGTGGACATTTCCACTAGGGCCAACATGTGTTATTATCCTGGGTGTTGGGGATAGGACGGATCATAAATTACGGCATTGCAGGTTCAATCCCAGTACTATTTAATTTTTCAAATTTATGCTAAAAAACATCCTATCCCAAATTTTAACCAGTCAGAATTAATATCCAAGCTTAGGTTTAGTTGAACCTTTGCTCAGTTCATCTGTATATGAATGTAGCTACATTAAATGTATTGTAATGTCTGATTATTTCACTGTCTTAATCAATTAAATAATGATTATGAAATTATGGAATTGGCTACTAGAATGTAATTGCTGTTGCAAATAAAGGAGGTAGACACACACTACGCTTACATATTTGTATAGATTTGTTTTAAAGGGTTTTATTGATGGTTGGAATCATAAGGAGACATCTTGGTGAAGGGTAGAGATTGGTGTTGAACTCTGATATCTGGTGGGGAGCCACAAATATGCTTGGAGACGGGCAGAGTTGGGGAGTAACGGATTACAAAAAAACAGTAACTGTAATCCGTTCCGTTACCAACTAAAATACTGTAATCGGATTACAGGGACTTTTGAAAAAATGTATGATTACTTCTTGGATTACTTCAATTGAAAAATAATAGGTGCGCAAAATAATTATGACACGTTGCATGTTTGCAAGGGCGTAGGAGTGACTCTGATATTGGGGGGGACACATTTGACTAAGTGTGAATGTTAATGTATTCACCAAAATGTCTTTTTAATATGTAGTTCTATGTGTTTTTCCACTTCTAGAATCCACTTCTAGTTCGATTCTCTTTGTCCATGACTACGTTAGATATGGATACGCTCTGGTTAAAAAAAGGCGTTGGCATTATTTACCAATGAAGTGCGAATAGGACCAGTGCAACCGACACAGTTTCGCTCAGAGGTAGTCTGGTTGAAAATTTGACGTGCTTACCGGTTTACCGGTTGGGCAGAGCCACCGACGTAGCCGCAAATCTGGGGTTGGTGCTAGCGAAGTCTAAAACTGTACAGAGTACAGAGAGGACAGAGATATTGTTATTCACATTGGCACCACAACGTTAGGATGAAACAGTCAGAGGTTACGAAGCAGAACATAGCATCAGCGTGTAAACTAGCTAGAAAGATGTGTCGGCATCGAGTAATTGTCTCTGGCCCCCTCCCAGCTAGGGGTAGTGACAAGCTCTACAGCAGACTTGCGCAACTCAATCGCTGGCTGAAAACGGAGTTCTGCCCGTCGCAGGAGGTAGAGTTTGT
>JACXGI010000146.1:131882-181457 GCA_016801175.1 Esox masquinongy | reverse complement strand
AGATGCAGATTTCATTTTCCAACAGGACTTGGCACCTGCACACAGTGCCAAAGCTACCAGTACCTGGTTTAAGGACCATGGTATCCCTGTTCTTAATTGGCCAGCAAACTCGCCTGACCTTAACCCCATAGAAAATCTATGGGGTATTGTGAAGAGGAAGATGCGATACGCCAGACCCAACAATGCAGAAGAGCTGAAGTCCACTATCAGAGCAACCTGGGCTCTCATAACACCTGAGCAGTGCCACAGACTGATCGACTCCATGCCACGCCGCATTGCTGCAGTAACTCAGGCAAAAGGAGCCCCAACTAAGTATTGAGTGCTGTACATGCTCATACTTTTCATGTTCATACTTTTCGGTTGGCCAACATTTCTAAAAATCCTTTTTTTGTATTGGTCTTAAGTAATATTCTAATTTTCTGAGATACTGAAATTGGGATTTTCATTAGTTGTCAGTTTTAATCATCACAATTAAATGAAATAAACATTTGAAATATATCAGTCTGTGTGTAATGAATGAATATAATATTCAAGTTTCACTTTTTGAATGGAATTACTGAAATAAATCAACTTTTTGATGATATTCTAATTTTATGACCAGCACCTGTATACAAGGGGAGACAAAACAATATTTTAACCGTGTGGAAGAAAACCATGAAACTACATTTTATCAGGTTAGAAAAGTAACATTGTACAAAATCAATATTTTATTTTCACGTGTGCCAGCTAACAACACAACAAGGGATAGCAAATTTCAATTTCATGGAATCGGCCGAAAAGGGTTGAACTCGCTGAAGAAACCCACATTATCGACACAGTAGGCGTTCGGGTCAAGCGTATAACAGATGAAACAAAACCAAACCTGGCGATTATAAAAAAAACTTTCAGGCTAATAACCTCAGGAAACATGACCAAACATACATTATACCGGAGAACAAAAACACTGCCAATCGTAAACCCTCGTGCACAGGGAATACCGAAAGGAAAAATGCATTTACTAGGTCGACCACAACAAAATATTGACAATCTAATATCCGAAAACCATTATATACAGGAGCAATCCCTACTCCATCCTACAGCCTCTAAAATTGCTAGACATCGAGCCTGACAAGATCCGCGAGGTCCTCGGAGCGTAACAAGTGGTCATAACCCACCACATGGATCCGCAATGGTTATAGCTCCTAAGCTATTGCTGCTCTCTCTATGTGGCTCGAAATCAATCCGAGGGCTGCTCACTGCTAGCCCAAGGGGACCGAATCTCCCCAACCTACAGTACAGGATTTGCGAGGGAGGCATAGGTGCTCAATGCCCTTCGACCAAAGTCGAAAAAACGAGACACCTTTCACGCATTTCGCATGGACGTTTGCACAGAAACTAATTCCACCAATCAGAGAGCTGTTAGAGAGGGATAGGATATTGTTTGTGCCACTTTTGTGTAAACATGTCTGATTTATGGCTTTAGGGATTGACCTTTGAGTGGTGTGACCGGAAGGTGAAGGTGATTATGGGATTAATAATTTATCGTTTATGTCAAAATGTTTAAAGGGGTCATTTCCGGACTTCACAGGTGTCTTTTAGGGAGGGGTGGTTTTTATGATGTTGACCCAGGATGTTAGGGTAATAAAAGTGATTTATGTATATGTTTTCATAGGTGTATGTTGTTTTTTTAAATGTGTTTCTCACGGGAGGGAGATGAGCCTGTGTTTCTTATGGTTAGGGAGGGGCTGTGGTACTCCTCAGAGGAAGTCGGGCTGGTCAAGGGGGGGTCAGGGTGATGGCCTTCTCAGAGGAGGGTGTCTGGTTTTGGGAGTGTCAGGTTAGGGAAGAGGGGCTGGTCAAGGAGGGTCTGGGTGATGGGGGCTGTGGCCTTCTCAGAGGAAGGGGTCTGGTTTTAGGGCTCTTGGGACAGGGAGTGTGTGTGTGTGCGCGCGCGCACATGTAGGCTTGCTAACACGGTAGGGTACTGACATTTTATGAGGGCATAGACTTCCTATAGACTATATACAGCTCTGGAAAAAATTAAGACCACTGCAAAATTATTTCTCTGGTTTTGCTATTCATAGGTATGCGTTTGAGTAAAATGAACATTTTTGTTTTATTCTATAAACTACTGACAACATTACACACAAATTCCAAATAAAAATATTGTCATTTATTTAGTATTAATTTGTTGAAACAACAACTGGTCAAAATAACCAAAAAAAGATGCATTGTTTTCAGACCTCAAAAAATGCAAAGAAAACAAATTCATATTCATGTTTCAACAACAAAATACTAATGTTTTAACTTAGGAAGAGTTCAGAAATCAATATTTGGTGGAATAACCCTGATTTTTAATCACAGCTTTCATGCGTCTTGGCATGCTCTCCACCAGTCTGTCACATTGATGTTGGGTGACTTTATGCCACTCCTGGCACGAAAATTCAAGCAGCTCGGCTTTGTTTAATGGCTTATGACTATCCATCTTTCACTTGATCAAATTCCAGAGGTTTTCAATGGAGTTCAGATCTGGAGTTTGGGCTGGCCATGACAGGGTCTTGATCTGGTGGTCCTGCATCCACACCTTGATTGACCTGGCTGTGTGGCATAGAGCATTGTCCTGCTGGAAAATACCAATTCTCAGGGTTGGGGAACATTGTCAGAGCAGAAGGAAGCAGGTGTTCTTCCAGGATAACCTTGTACTTGGCTTGATTCATGCGTCCTTCACAAAGACAAATCTGCCCAATTCCAGTCTTGCTGAAGCATCCCCAGATCATCACCGATCCTCCACCAAATTTCACAGTGGGTGCGAGACACTGGCTTGTAGGCCTCTCCAGGTCTCCGTCTAACCATTAGACGACCAGGTGTTGGGCAAAGCTGAAAATTTGACTCGTCAGAGAAGATGACCTTACTCCATTCCTCTACGGTCCAATCCTTATGGTCTTTTGCAAACTTCAGCCTGGCTCTTCTTTGCTTCTCATTGATGAAGGGCTTTTTTCTAGCTTTGCACAACCTCAGCCCTACCCCTAGGAGCCTGTTTCGAACCGTCCTTGCTATGCACTTCACCCCAGCTGCTGTTTGTAATTCTTTTTGTAGGTCACTTGATGTCATCCTACAGTTGTTGAGTGACATTCGAATGAGTTGACGGTAATTTCGGTCAGTGGACAGTCGTTTCCACCCTCTGGCAGTCTGTAGCTTTGTTGTCCCCAATGTCTGTTGCTTGACCTTGTTCTTATGAACTGCCGTCTTTGAAATTTTCATGATGGAAGCAACCTGACGCTCATTGTATCCCTCTGCCAGTAAAGCCAGAATTGAAGCCTTCTTTTCCTCACTCAAAGTTTTTTTTTCAACTCTTTTGTCATGCTGAATAGTTCTTTTTTTATACAAATTAGCTTTGAGGTACTATTTGCACTGTTTTGCCATCCAGTTGGTCCTATTGCAAGAGGATAGTGATGACCACAGCAGAGGTTTTATACTTTTCCTAGTTTGGTTCAGATAATCACCTAATCAGTACCTCATTAAGTAAAATGAGATGTGCCTGTGTAGGAATTTAACAGACACTGGAATGGAATGGCTTTTCTCTGAATTTTGTCAGCCTAGCCTTAGCTAAAGCTTTCTTTTTGTCACTTGCTGACTGTCTGCAATTAAACAGGACATAGAGCAAAATATCAACGGTTAGTAAATAATATTTCAATTAATAGTTCAGAATATATATTTAAAAATATAGTCTGTATGATTTTATTCTCATTACCAAAACAGAAGTTTTTTCTACTGCAACTGGCCTTAAGCACCAAAAAATGTAACTAGCTAGTTGCTTGAAATTTTCAGAATGTAATAAGTGTAGCATAATTGTATGGTAAATATAACTGAATGGATGTTTATCAGTGTTCCCCAGCGCAGAGCATATTAATGAAATCACCTTTTACTTGTTGTATGATAACGATGAGGTCAGAAGAGATAATCATTATAATTTTCAAAGGTATGTTTACTTAAGTATGTGTATTAACATCAATGATTGAGCAAACTATTTCTTTAATAATTGTTTAATTGTGATGATCAAAAGACTATTACAGGTGGCAACAATAAAAACAATACCTTTCCAGATTTTCATTTATTTGGAAAATGCCCTCCCTATTCTTACTGTAAAAATATGTTGACTTTGGTAGGGCATGGGGATATAGCCTATGTAACCATGTGTTATTGTTAAATTACAACTCAGATTTCATTTTAACTGCCATGTCTACAATTTAAAGGTACAATTGATAAGTTTAGCCGTCAGTTAGAAGTGGAGCTGTAGAAACCAATGAAAACAGAGAAATTACTAAACTACTGAGAATGGATTATCTACTAAGGCTTAAACACATAACACCCTCTCTACCAAATTTTACACATAACACCCTCTCTAACACATTTTTAAATAGCTAAATTATTGGTTATAATGTTCATGTCACCAGAATGATTTAATGTGACATGAATGATTTAAACTAATGCTAGTTTAGACTGAGAATCTTCCAGCATTTATTTTTGATGAAATAATCAAGGCAAAGTTGCATTCCACAAAGGCTTGAAAGCATGACACCATCTCTAAATGGTCAAATTATTATTAGCTAAACCATATGTTATATTGTTCATGTCACTAGAATGATTTAAATGGACTAACGTTAGATTAAACTGAGGTTAGTTAAACCTTTTTCCATTAGATAACATTACTAGCTAGCTAACGTCGATAGCATTTATTGCTAACGTTAGCCATTTTTTGACTCTGCTAGGTAGTTTTTTATAAATGAAATAATCATGGCAACATTGCATTCCACTAAATATTTGCCTATAGTAGCAAGTCAGTGTACAAAAAAAACAGTGGATTAATTAGCTAGTGAGCATAGATTAGCTACTGAGGCTGGAAAGCATAACACCGTATCTAAAAGGCTATTAATAGCTATTATTAATAGCTAAACTGTCTGTTATAATGTTCACATCATCAAAATAATTTAGATGGAGTAACTAGTCATACTCGTAAAAAAAGCCACTAGCTGCTAACTAATGAGGCAATATGAATTCCATGCACAGTATAGTGTGTGGCATTGGGGGTTAAATAGGGACAACAATATATTGTTTTGCTGGATGTAGCACAGTGCCCCATGATTTCATATTATATTTGCAATTTTACAAACTCTCCTGAGTATTTCGGACAATACATTCACAGCGGTACTGAAGAGTTTTTCCGCAAAAAGTATCCAATGTACATTACAGTGGGGGGATGTAAAATAAGGCCTTTACACATTGCATTATTCCAGGCTACGCATTATTCCGGCCCCGGGTTAGCTTAGCCTGTGTTCACACAAGAGTTTATTAACCCTGTGCTAAGGCTTAACCCTAGGCTAAGGATTCACACTTGAGTTCCTAAGCCCTGGGCTAACGGACAAATACGACACAATACCATTTTACATTCTATGATAAGCTGGAAATGTTACATTCTCTCTGGCATGCAGATATTGTTACAATAGCCTACATCACTGACACATGATCAATGTTACGCTACCACGATTCAATTAACGACTTCATGACATCGACTGATCAAGATGCCCACCCTGTCGGTATTTGCTTGAACAACTTTGTCAAAACTACGCAAAGAAAGAGAAAAATGTTAGTCAACCTTCATTCTTTCGACATATTTGCTGGATTTACATCCAAAGCAAGCTGCAATAACTACTTCGCTAAGATTTAGTAGGTATAATAAACAACAAAACTTTGCAGAGTGAAAGGACCAAAACAGACAAGGCTGTTGGTAACGGTGCGTGTCCAAGCATATGTAAATTAAGTGAAAGGGCCGATTTTGTGATTGGACAATAAACATTCTATGGTTTTGTTCTTGACCCTGTTTCACGCTGGTTATTTTGTCACCGTTTTTCTGAGGCTAGCCCTGAAAAGTCGGAACTAACCCTGCTCCAGAGCCTGGCCAGCTAGCCCTAGGCTAAGGGTGGTGCTTTCCCACTTCAAAATGTGCAAGTGTGAACACTTGCTTAGCCCTGGGCTTAGGAAGCACTTAGCCCAGGGCTTAGGATGCTCTTAGCCCTATGGTAAGGTGCTGTGTGAACACGTCTAGTGTGGTTGAATGTATTACACAATCAAGCTCCAAAGCAAATGAGCACAAGCAAATTAAAAACAATAACTTCAGAATAGGATTTTGTTTTATATTAGATCATGTTCTCTACATTAGCTTACATAAGCTCTAACCATTTTTCAGTGTGCTCCACCTTATAATATTCTTTAATCTATGAAAATTATTATTGAAATTGTAATTTTGTTTCATTTATAATTTCCCCCACATAGTTTTTCCTTTGAAAAGGTAGCCTACACAACACAAATTATAGACACACCAAAGACCTTTATTTTGATGGCAACATATGAAAATAAGAAGTGTTATTGTTGCTGATTAATCTCTATTGTAGAGTCTTACTGTTGCTACCGAAGTTAAATAAATAATAGGCCTGCAAGTATAGAGTGGTATAGTTGTTTTGAATGGATTTATTAGTGCAATTCGTTTAATGCCAACTCCACTACATGAACCGTACACGATCATTTGCATGGATATCGTGGAGGTGGGCCACAATCAATGAAGCGCGGTTACTTAATCACAGAATTTGCAAACTCCTCTTCAATTTCGCAGTTCAAAATCAAAACATTTTCGAACTAGAATCGAAATCGGTACACCCCTATATCCGCATGTCAGTGTGTTTTCTAAGCCCATATAGCGTAATTTAAATGACAAAGAAATCCTCCCCTCTTCAAAGTCATTAGCCCCTGGACAACCTTTGTACATGGCAGCTACACTTATCTACTGCCTTGCTGGTTAAAACGAACTATTAGCTGGTTACATTCCTAACCTGCTTACCTGTCAAGTAGATACAGGTCAGTAACCAAAACAGACGTGTTGGACAGACATTTGATTTCCAAAGTGGGGCACTTCATCCTACTTACCAATAACGATTAGTAACTTCAGCACGATGGACGCAAAGCTAATAATTCTAGCATGTACGGCTGCCTAATCCTATGGGCTTTTAGGCTATTGTCATTTGACCTAACCATCCCATATTCACAGTGACAGTGGACCAAAGCCATTTAACAAGAGGCTTATAACACTAGTAATTACAGAAACATAAATCCATGGTGAATGAAACCATCAAGGATGTACAGTACCATTATGCATGACAGGACGCAGAAACACAAATATACATCGCAAAGCCCAAATCAATGTTCCTTCGACGCTGTAAGCCAGGTGTACTTTTCATACTCGATTGATTGAAAGTGCCACACAAATCCTTTCCCTGTCTGGGACACGGCTGCTAGGTTGGGGATTGGTTCCTTTCAATTTCCAGCTTTTCTCAAAAAAGGCTTTGCCCGTATATCCGCCACCAAATCCATTTCTTCTCTTTTGTACGTTAAGAAACAACTGGGCGCAGTACAAATCTAAACAAAAAATCTAACAGAAAGAACTGCATCTACTACATCCTTACCCTGAACGGTTGCTAGTTGGGGGTTTGGTCGACCCTTCCTCCACAATTTCCATGTTTTCCCGAAAAAGGCTTTGCCACTAAATCCACCACCAAATGCATTTCTTCTGCTTCATTGTGCGTTAAAAAGACAACAGGGCTCAGTACAAATCTAAACAAAAAATCTAACGCAACGCACTACATCTAACAATCTAAACCTCACTAAAGAAAGTTAAAATAAATCTCAGATGTTCCTACATTACGTCCTAACTAGTTTTATCTCTGTGAGGTAGCTGGCTCTCCGATCACACCACCTGAAAAATGCGCACGTAGGCAATCTAGAAGACTGCTACGTGCCAAAGAACAGGCTCATTATGGCGAACTCGAAATCTGATTTGTTGAAGAATATGACAGTCAACAACCTCCTCCCCATTTGCTTCAACAGAAGATGGGATTCACTCAATTCTATAGGTTTCAGGATAGATTTTCACCCGGAGACAGCACATGTGGAAAATCTGATTGGATAAAAGCTCTGATTTATCTGAGCTGCACTGGAAACAGCACAATCGAGGGAGAGAAAAGCAATGAAACTACATCAGTAGACTGATGGGACTGATTGTAAAATACATATAGCGTTAATGAAAATATATATTAAATTATAAAAATATAATTTTCTGATTCTGATATCACTAGGCCAGCAAAAAAGGCCTCTGGTCAGCAGCAGTTTAGAAAAATATCTTCTTGTATACCAAATAATAACTTAATCAAGTCGTCAATGTTTTATAATTATTAGCGACATAAAATGCGACAAAATGTTAACTTATCGTCTTTAAAAAATGCTAAATTATCGTCTACCTTACTATTTTGTTCAATTGCATTATATTTCGTTTTTATTGATGTTGCAAATGACAGAGAGCATTTTACCTACCTTACTTGCCTTCCGGTAAAGAAAAAAGACTGATCAACTTAACATTACATGATCTCTGGTCTGTCGCACATGTGGTATTTCACGATTTGCAACTTGTATGCTAAAGATTGTTTATCAAACAAAGTCAGACACAGGTGACTCAAAGACAGGAAGGTAATCAAGATTTGAACTTCCGGTCAGATTTGTGAATCGTCTTGTTCAACCATCTTTGATCGCAGACGTTTGGTCCCAGAATTCAGTGGAATGAAAACAAAAATGGCTGCGCACGTAAACAGTAATTAGCCAACCAAGCTCAACATAACCTTCATAAAGGTGTTTTTCACTGATCGTATTTGTCCATTACTAAATATGCAAGAATCGGAATTAATTATTTTTCACCATCTTTAGTGAAGTAGTGAATAATCAGGTAAATAAAGGCATTATTAACACAAACCATTTATTTTATTGATAAGACAAGGGGAGTGATCCTCAGGAAAATAACACATCTTAGAAGGTTGCTCAATAAATATTCAGTATACTCTTTAACAGTACTACTGCCCTAAATAGTTTCAAATTATATTTTTAACCAGTTGAAATCAGAATACTGCTCCATATCTAATAAGCAACATGGTGTTTATGGGCTGCTGTGGTGGCAATTTGTGTTGTGTCATAATATACAATTCCGGAATTGTCAGTGCATACTGAAATAATATGCATTAAGAAATCACGCTGAGGGGCCTTCAGTGATATTTTAAAATGTACTTGTGAAAAGGTTTAAATCTGTCATTTGATGCTACAGAAGTAGCGTTTGAAGCATTTTTCACAAATTCAGAATTGCTGAAAAACCATTACGCCCGACTTGATGGGTCCCAATTGCAAATATGTTCCATGGGAGGAGAAGGACTTATACACCTCTTTTCAAGATTTGATTTTAAACATGGTGAGCGTGGTGAGCTTGCAAATGTGGGGAACCTCAATAGCGCCATCATGTGGTTGATAAAAAAATAAAAATCTTTGCAGTCATTTTTTCCGTATGGGCCTTGTCAACATAGGTACCAAGTAGAATTATTATACCATTATCCTTGTAGGAGATGTCTATACATGTGCAAAACCACGCCCCCTCACATGTTCATTGGTCAATAGCATCCATGTTTTTTGACATAATGGTCTGGCTGATATAAATTTTGATGACCATGGTCCTTAGATGCCAAATATCAAAGTGCGTAAAGATCGGACATTTGATGCCAGAGGATTTACTGTTTTTGTGTTTTTCATAAAATCCAAAATGGCGGAAAATTCATCATGGCGGACTTTATAGGTCCCAATGGCATAAATGTTCATCATGAGGAGATGCACCTATGTACCAATTTTCAAGACTCTAGGTCACAAGGGGTGAGCATGGTGAGCTTGCAAAAAGTGCAAATTTGGAGACTTGTGATAGCGCCACCATGAGGCCGACATGCATGCCACTGCACGAGAAGTTCCGGACCTTGGCCCTTTACTACCAAAAAAATTTGGGCACCATTAAGCCATTTAATCTCAAGGGAATTTGCAAAAAACAAATTTTTTTGATGGAACAATAATAATAATAATTAAAGCTGCAAGCAGCATTTTGCGGGTTTCAGCATTAAGCTATTAGTAACCAGATTGCAGTTGTTCCAATAGGACACAAATCCAACTCATGTCCATAGCTGTAAACAATATTACATGTATGTTTTTTAATTTTCACTAGAATCCCCATGTGGCCAAATGGAAACATCTTTCATATAAACTAAACCCACAACCCTAATCATGTGTACCAAATGTAATCACACCTAACATCTGTCTTTTGAAGCATTTTTCACAAATTCAGAGTTGACGAAAAAACATTACTTCTGACTAAATGTATCCGAATTGCAAATATGTTCCTTGGGAGTAGTTGGACTTATACACCTGTTTTCAAGGTTTTATTTTAAACAGGTTGAGCATGGAAAGCTTGCAAATGTGGGGAACCCCAATAGCGCTACCATGTGGTTGATAAAACAATCTTTGCAGTCATTATTTTCATATCATCATTGTTAACATATGCACCAAGTAGAATTATTATCCCATTATCCTTGTAGGAGATGTCTATATATGTGCAAAATCACGCCCCTGCCCATGTTCATCTGTCAATGTCGGCCATATTTTTTAAGATACAGGCCTGATTGATATAACTTTTGAAGACCATTGTCCATAGATGCCAAATTTGAATGTACGTGAAGATCGGTCCTTAGGTGCCAAAGGAATTGATTTTAAAGTGTTTTTCACAAATTCAAAATAGCCACCAAACCCTTAAAGCGGAGTTAATGAGTCCCAATGGCAAATATGTTCCTTATGAGGAGGTAGACTTATCTACCTCTTTTCAAGCAGTATCTTAAACAGGGTGAGTATGGTGACTTTGCTGATGTGAAAAACCTCAATAGTGCCACCGTGTGGTTGATAAAAAAATGTTGCAGTCATTTTTGTCCTATCATCTTTGTCAACATACGGGCAAAGTCGAATTATAATATCATTATCCTAGTAGTAGTTGTGTGCATAAATGTGCAAAACCACACCCCTGCACATGTTTATTGGTCAATAGCGGCCATGTTTTTTAACCTGCTGGCCTGGCTTATATAGCGTTTGATGGCCTTTGCCCATAGATGCCAAATATAAATTTACGTGAAGATTGGTCATTTGGTGCCATAGGAGTAGCATTTTTAGTGTTTTTCACTAAATCCAAAATTGCGGAAAATCCATCATGGCGGACTTTATGGTTCCCATTGGCAAAAATTTTCCTAGTGAGGAGATAAACCTATCTACCAATTTTCAAAACTCTAGCTCACATGGGGTGGGCATTGTGAGCTTGCAAAAAGTGCAACTTTGGAGGCTTGTGACAGCGCCAATGCATGGCATTGCATCAGAAGTTGTGGGCATGTACTACCGTGCAAATTTGGGCCCTTTTGCACCATTTTATCTCACAGGAATCTGCCAAAAACACCTTAAAACGGCAAACAAATAATAATAATTAAAGCTGCAAGCAGCATTAAGCAGGTTTCAGCAAACAGCACTTGACATCCTTATTGCACCATTTGTGCTGAGAAACATATGAACGCAGTAGTATCAAATGTGGCATGGAGCTTGCAAATGTGGCCAACTGAATAGCGCCACTTTGTGATTCATTGGAAATTGCTTGGTCCCATTTGGTCGTTTCATGATTGTAAACAAACCTACCAATTTGAATTATAATATTATTTTTGGGGTACGAGTTGTGTGCTAATATGTGCAAAACTAGGCCCTGCACATGTTCGTTGGTCAACACCGGCGAGGTTCTTTCACAAAAAGATTTCATTCATATAAATGTAAAGATCTTCATAGGTACAGGCAAAACATGAAGTGACATTAAGGTCGGTCATTTGGCGCTAGAGGAATTAAGTTTGAGCTTTTTTACATATTCAAAATGGAGTTAATGGGTTCCAATGGCAAATACGTTCTATGTAAGGAGATGGATTTCACAACCTCTTTTCAGGGCTCTAACTCAAGCGGGGTGAGTGTTGTAAGGTTGCATATGTCAAAAAACTCAATAGTGCCACCATGTGATTAAATGAAAATTGCTTGCACACATTGTCGTCTAAAGATTGTGAAGTAAAAATAAAATCTGATTAAGCGTATAGGAATTCTGTGCCTATATGCGCAAAACTACACATCTACACAAGTTCATTAGTCAATAGCGGCCATGTTTTTTGTCTTACTGACCTGGTATATATACATTTTGAAGACCTTTGACCATAGATACCACATATTAATTCAAGTGAATATCGGTCATTTGGTGCCATAGGAGAAGTGTTTTAAGGGTTTTTGACAAATTCAAAATGGCTGAAAATTCATAAGGGAAAAGTTAATGGATCCCAATTGCAAATATGTTCCCTTTTTTGGTGATGGACTTAACTACCTCTATTCAGGGCTGTAACTCAAACGAGGTGAGCATGGTGAGCTGGCAAATGTAAAAATCCCAATATCGCCACCATGTGGTGGATTGAAAATTGCTTGCCCTCATTTTTGTCGTCTCATGGTTGTCAACATATGCAACAATTAGAATTATAATTCCATTACACCTGTTGGGGTTTTGTGCCTATATATGCAAAACCATGCCCATGCACAAGTTCATTGGTTGATAGCGGCCATGTTTTTTTGACAAACTGGTCTGCTTACTATATAGATTTATAGATTTTAAAGACCTTCGTCCATAGATGCCAAATACAAAATTACGTGAATATCGGTCGTTTGGTGCCGTAAATGTAGCGTTTTAAGTTTTTTTCACTAATTCAAAATGGCCAAAAAAACAGAACGGAATAGTTAATGGATCCCAATTGCAAATATGTTCCATAAGAGGAGTGTGGTGAGCTAGCATATTTGGAAAACCTCAATAGCATCACCGTGTGGTTGATTAAAAAATGTTGCAATCATGTTTGTTCTATCATCATTGTCAACATACAGGCAAAGTAGAATTATTATATCATTATCCTTGTAGTAGTTCTGTGCATAAATGTGAAAAACCACGCCCCTGCACATGTTCATTGGTCAATTGCGACCATGTTTTTAACCTACTGGCCTGGCTTATATAGCGTTTGATGGCCTTTGTCCATAGATGCCAAATATAAATTTACGTGAAGATTGGTAAAGCACCATTTGGTGCCATAGGAGTAGTGTTTTAAGTGTTTTTCACAAAATGCAAAATGGCGGAAAATCCATCATGGCAGGCTTTATGGGTCCTATTAGCAAAAATGTTCCTAGTGAGGAGATAGACCTATCTACCAATTTTCAAGACACTAGCTCACATGGGGTGGGCATGGTGAGCTTGCAAAAGTGCAACTTTGCAGGCTTATGACAGCGCCACCATGAGGCCGATTTGCATGGCATTGCATCAGAAGTTGTGGGCCATGGGTCTGTACTACCGTGCAAATTTGGGCCCTTTTGCAACATTTAATCTCACAGGAATCTGCAAAAAACACCTTAAAACGGCAGACAAATAATAATAATAATAAGAAGAACGCTAAAAAAAACAATAGGGTTTCACTAGTGAACTGCTGAAACCCTAATAAAAATGCTAACAAAAACAATAGGGTTTCACCAGTGAACTGCTGAAAAACCTACTAATGAACGCCAAGAAATACAATAGGGTTTCAGCGCCTTTGCTTGCTGAAGCCCTAATAACTATAATAATAATAATGAACACCAAGAAACACAATAGGGCTTCAGCGCCTTTGCTTGCTGAAGCCCTAATAATAAAAATAATAATTAAAACTGCAAGCAGCATTGACAGGCTTCAGCTGTGTGCAACACTGTGTCACAGTCAGGACCAAAATGGACACATTGCCTACAATCAGCTACTTCTGTACACCCTAACACGCTTGCCATATATCACAACTCAGGATGGAACATCACACATTTCGGACCATTGTCCATGTACTTTTGTACCAATTTTGATTAATTTTGACAGCTCCAAACGCCAGTACTTGCACAAGAACTTGTGTGATGTCCACCAGCTTTGGTAAAGGGCATTGAGGTACCCATATTGTTAAACCCAAGTCTTGGCAAGATTCTACTCAAGACTCTACAATGATGATAAAAGATTTTTGCGTACCCTTGGCTGACGCCAATCCCCCAATGCCCATTTGCACAAAACACAGTTAAAAGTGGTGCAATAAGACCAATAGTAGCTGAATGCTGAAACACGCTCAATGCTGCTTGCGGCTTTAATTATTATTACTATACTCACCGTTTTAAGGCCTTTTTTTGGAAATTCCTGTGAGATAAAAAAGCGTAAAAAGGCCCAAATATGCATGGCAGTAATGGCCCAAAGGCCACAACTTCTGATGCAATCCAATTGCAAATCGGCTTTAAAGTGGCGCTGTCGCAAGTCTCCAAAGTGGCCAACTTTGAAACCTCATCACGCCCACCCCATGTTACGTAGAGTCTTGAAAATTGGTACATAGGTCCATCACCTCACAATGAACATTTTTCTAATTGGGACTATGTCCGCCATATTTGATTTTCCGCCATTTTGGATTTTGTTAAAATAGCCTAAAATGCTACTCCTATAGCACCTGAGGTCCAATCTTCACATCCTTTGACATTTGGCATCTATGGACCGATGTCTTCAAACACTATATAAACCAGGCAAATGTGGCAAAAAACATGGCTGCTATTGACCAATGAATGTGTGTGGGTGTGGTTTTGAACATATATGCACACACTGCAAGGATAGTGACATTAAAATTCTACTTTGTCAATATGCTAATAAAGGTGATCCGACAAAATTGACTGCAAGCAATTTTATGACAGACACGGGGGCGCTATTGAGGTTTTCCATGTTTGCAAGCTCACCACACTCACCTCATTTGAGTTAGAGCCCTAAAAAGAGGGGGATTAGTACAACTCTCTCATGATGAACAGAATTGAAATTGAAAGCTCAGCCCTTATGGATTTTCTGACATTTAGAATATTTGAAAAATGCTTCTTAAGCTACTCGTATAGCATGGAATGTCCTATATTCATGTACTTTGACATTTGACATCTATTGATCGATGTCTTCAAACGCTCTATAAGCCAGGCAAGTGTGGCAAGAAATATGACCGCTGTTGACCAATGAACATGTGCGTGGGCGTGGCTTTGAACATATATGCACACAACTACTACAAGAATAATGGTATTATAATTCTACTGGGTGAATGTGATGACACGGCAAAAATGACTGCAAGCAATACTTTATCAACCACATGGGGGCGATGTTGAAACAGACAACTTTGCAAGCTCATGTCACTCACTCCATTTGACATAGAGGATGAAAAAATGGTGGACAACTCCATGTCCTCACAGGGAACATATTTGCTATTGGAACCCATTAGCTCCGCCTTGATGAATGGCTGCAATCAGCAATTGAATTTGACATTGGTGTGGCTCTAAGTTTATAAGGCTATAAATCCCAAATGGAATATCCCAGACATGTGCAGCTAACTATACTGGTAATCAACTAGGCCAGGAATGAACCCTCAAAGGCATGCACAACTAACCCTCATGGTGACATTATAAAGGTCACCGATGTTAGGAAATTCACCAAAAATCAGCCATATAACTCAGTCATGAAACTTTCTGTAGATATTCGTCACTATATGAGGTGTCTGAGACAGTCATTTCTATTTTTTTTATCACACCAGAGCCAAGTATTCTTTGGTTTAACAAACTATACCGTTTCCCATTCAAAGTCAATGGAATTAGGAAACCAACCCGGGTGTCATATAATTTTGGCCACTGATTGGGAGTGTAGCGCTAGTCCAACTTTTTCATCAGATTACTCTGACGAATAAGACAACTTTGCCCTTCAGCTGTCACTGAGTTTGCAGGCAAGCTCAATGCCATTTCTGACAAGGATTCCGTTCACTCTTTGAGTTCAAATGAACACATTCTAAGGTAGGTAACCTATTTACAAACAGTACAGTAATGTTACCTTATGTTAACTATTTAGTTAGCGAGAACTAACGTTGTATTAGCTAAAGCATACATGTTGCTAAAACGTTTAGCTGGTAATGATATAAGCGTTAGCTAATGCTAGGTAGCTAATGGGAGGTAACATTACTGTTTGTAATACCTCTGGTAACAGAACGTTGTGACCCTAAACAGGAACGTTGATACTAATTAGTACAGTAGAACCAAACAGCAGGGTAACATTAGCTGATGCTATCTAACTTGTATATAGTGTTTGTTGATATGTGATATATGATATATAGAAAAATACTATGTCCATGTAAAAAAAATGAACTATGGTAGTTATCTAGCTAGGTAGGGATTGTTGAATGTATAGTATGGTAATCCATACTATGGCAAAAACAGCTGAAATAAGCAAAGATAAACTATAGTAAATCATTACTTTTAGACATGAAGTTCAGGTAATCTGGAAGATTTCCAGAACTTTCTTCCATTGCAGTGCTAGGATGAAACTGTCTCTCATAAGCACCGCCACAGAAAAGGTAGACCCAGAGTTACCTTTGCTGCAGAAGATATGTTCATTAGAGTTAGCAGTCTCAGAAACTGGCAATTAACTGCACCTCTGATTGCAGCCCAAATAAAAGCTTCACAGTGGTCAAGTAACAGACACATCTCATCATTAACTGTTCAGAGGAGACTGTGTGTATCAAGCTATTTGTCTAAGAATGAGATAACCTGGCCTCCACAATCACCAGACCTCAATCCAATTGAGATGTTTTGGGATGTGTTCGACCGCAGAGTGAAGGAAATGCAGCCAACAAGTGCTTAGCATATGTGGGAACTCCTTCAACACTGTTGGAAAAGTATTCCAGGTGACTACCTTATAAAGCCAGTAGAAAGAATGCCATGGGTGTGCAAAGCTGTCACCAAGGCAAAGGGTGGCTACTTTGAAGAATCTAAAATATAAATGTATTTTGATTTGTTTGACACTTTATTTATTGATACATGATTCCATACGTGATATTTGTTTTGATGTCTTCATTATCATTCTAGCATGAGAAAAATAGTAAAGATAAAGAAATAACCTTGAATGAGTCAGTGTGTATAAATGTTTTGCTCGTACTGTATATTTGTTGTTCCAATGACTTCTTGACTGGTTACTGTATTTGTTTTACTATTTTCACAGGTCGGGGGATGAAGCAATTGAGTTTAGCCTATAATCCTGTTGCTTAGGCTACATATTCCCTGTCTTAGGTCAGTTAGGATCACCTCTGTTTTTAGAATGTGAAATGTCTGAATTATAGTAGAGAGAATGATTTATTTCTTTTGTTTCTTTCATCACATTCCCAATGAGTCAGAAGTTGACATACATTCAATTAGTATTTGGTAGCGTTGCCTTTACATTGTTTGACTTGGGTCAAAGTTTTCGCCTAGCCTTCCACAAGCTTCCCACAATAAGTTGGGTGAATCTAGGACACACGCCTATGTCCTGTGTCTTAGATTTTTGAAACTTGTTCCATAAGTCCATCTCCTCACAATGTTTGCCAATGGGACTCAAAGTCCGCCATATTAGATTTTCTGCCATTTTGGATTTTGTGAAAAACGCTTAAAACAAAACTCCTATAGCACCAAATATCTGATCTTCATGTCCTTTGATATTTGGCTTCTATAGACCAGGTTCTGTAAAAAATGTATAACCCGAAACCCGTATGTCAAAAAATGTGGTCGCTATTGACCAATAAACATTCAAGTGGGTGTGGTTTGAACTTATAAGCATATTATTGAGAAACCATTAAAGGCATTATAATCAAACTAGGTACACATGTTCAGAACAATGACAGTACATACCATGTGAAAGCATTTTCCGATTGACCACAAGTGGGTGATGTTGAACCAGACAAATTCGCAAGCTCACGCTACTCACTCCATTTGTTATATTATCAAAAAAATTGTGGATAAGTCCATTTCCTCACAAGGAACATATTTGCCATTCGAACCCAATAGCTCCGCCTTGATGGATTTTCTGCCTTTTTGAATATGTGAAAAACACTTCAAAAGCTACTCCAATAGAAGCAAATGTCCGATCTTCACTTGACTTGATATCTTTATCTATGGACCAAGGTCATTTATGAATGCATACCACAGAACAGTACAAATAAAACCATGGCCGCTATTGACCAATCAATCTTCAAGCAGGTGTGGTTTTACACATATATACATATAAATTAGACACAGCTGATGATATGATAAAATCATTAGATGTACATGTCCACAACACTATTACAATACACCGAATGCAGGTACCGAATGCAGGTAATTTAATTTTACCACAAGGTGGCGCCATAATAGCCAGATGGCATTATCTCTTTATCTGTATCACTGAGTGTGATTTACATTTGGCACACATAATCAGGGTAGTGCATCTGGCTAATGTATGAACTACCAGCAGTTCACTGGTGAAACCCCATTATGTTTGTTCCGGTTCATTGTTAGGGTTTCAGCAGTTCACAGACTCCACAGACAAGTTGCAAATCATGAAGTACCACGTGCGACAGACCAGACATCATGTAATGTTAAGTTAATCAGTCTTTTTTCTTTACCGGAAGGCAAGTAAGGTAGGTATAATGTTCTAGTCTATAATCTGTCATTTGTAACATCAATAAAAATGAAATATCATGAAATTGAGCAAAATAGTAAGATAGACGATAATTGGGAATGGGGTCGTATTTTTTGAATAAGTCAGGAATTTCAGAAATGGTCATTAATGACACGCTAGTTAACATTTTATGTCGCTAATAATTACAAGACATTGACGACTTGATACATTTTTTTAAAATTCTTTGAAACTGTTGCTGACCAGAGGCATTTTTTGCTGGCCTAGTGATGTCAGAATAAAAAATGTATATTTTTTATAATGTAATATATATTTTCATTAATGCGTTATGTATTTTACAAAGTTCATTCCCATCAGTCTACTGACGTAGTTTCATTGCTTTTCTCTCACTCGGTTGTGCTGTTTCCAGTGCAGCTCAGATAAGTCAGAGCTTTTATCCAATCAGATTGTCCACGTGCTGTCTCCGGGTCAAAATCTACCCTGAGGCCTATAGACTTTCGAGTGAATCCCATCTTCTGTTGATGCAAATGGGGAGGATTTTGTTGATTGTCATATTCTTCAACCAATCAGATTTCGAGTTCGCCATAATGAGCCTATTCTTTGACACGTAGCAGCCTTCTAGCTTGCCTAGTTGCCTACGTGTGCATTTTTCAGGTGGTGTGATCGGAGAGCCAGCTACCTAACTGAGGTAAAACTAGTTTGGACTTAATGTAGGAACATCTAAGATTTATTTTAACTTTCTTTCGTGAGTTTGAGATTTTTAGATGTAGTCCTTTACGATAGATTTTTAATTTAGATTTGTATTGAGCCCTGTTGATTCTTAACGCACAATGGAGGAGAAGAAATCGATTTGGTGGTGGATTTACTGGCAAAGCCTTTTTCGAGAAAAGCTGGAAATTGCGAGGAACCAGCCCCCAACCTAGCAGCCCTGTCCCAGACAGGGAAAGGATTTATGTGGTACTTTCAATCGATCCAGTACTAAAAGTACACCTGGCTTACTGTGAATATGGGATGGAATGTCGAATGACAATAGCCCATAGCATTAGGCAGCCATACATGCTAGAATTATTAGCTTTTCGTCCATCGGGCTGAAGTTACTAATCATTATTGGTAAACAGGATAAACGTGCCCCCCCTTGGAAATCAAATGCCCGTCCAACACGTTTTTTCTGGTTACGGACCTGTATCTACTTGACAGGTAAGCAGGTTAGGACTGTAACCAGCTAATAGTTTGTTTTAACCAGCAAGGTACAGATGTCCCTCGTTTAATTACAGCGTTTTTTTACGCGGTAAGATCAGGTAGATTGCATCAACATACGGTAGATTGCGTCAAACTGTGATTGCACTATTCCAAACACATGGGGGAGCTAGAACGCTGAACATGCTATTCGTTCTCAAAAATTGTTTTCTAAACAACTGTACACACAATGTCCACAATGTTCTCCTAATACAACAGGTTATAACGAATTTAAAAGCAAAATGTTTCTAGTTGCAACTTCATCACTGATATAATTACGAAATGTTTCAATAAAGAAATACACCAGTAGCCTACACAGAAATAAAGACTATTTGTTTAAACATTTGAATTATCTTAAGTAATAATAAAATACAAAGCAGAACTATTTGTTACGATCATAGTTTTGATGTACGGCATGGTAGAAAAACACATCTTATGACAGTTGGTGAATAGGCTGTCAGAGTTTACTCTATTGTATTTAATAGACAAATGTGTCAGTCGCTTATTCGTTGCATCAACTCATTTGTTTTATCAATTCACCAGCCGTATAGAATAGCCACCAAACATGTTTTAAATAGCCATACTGTATAATAGCCTACATTTAAACAGCAATAATACACAAATTCTATGATCCAACAAATGTTTTTTATTTAAAAAAGTCAGCATAATGCGCTTCACAATCTTTGGGAACTGAGCATACAGTATAGGTGACACCAGAGACGTTGCTATGATCTCATTGTCCTCTGGGTTCATTTTCTTAATCGATCCTCTTCCTCTTTTAGACAGAAAGCCGTAATCGTGGCAAGCGAATTGATCCGTTCGCTTGCCAGACTCCAAGACTTCATACTAATAATCTGAATTATTATTTTTAAGTAGGCAAACGGATTCTAAAATCAACTCCTAATAATTTGTATACAAATACGAATATGATATTGCACCAGTAAAAAATAGTATGATTGAGCATAAAAATAAAATAAAAAGCCAAAATCGCAGCTTTCTGTGCTTTTGAAATTGCACATGTTCAAATTGTGGATCCAGATAATTAGTATAAAGGAGTCGGGCAAGCGAACGGCATGATCGTGTCAGTCTACACATAGCCTATCTTCAAGCGCTCTTACAACACATCTTCCCATACCTTTTGCTATTTTAAGACAATAAAGGTTTGCAATTCAAATGTCCAGCTGGATGTCTCAAATCGGTCAATGAAACTATACAACACATTGTTCTGTTCATGCCTCTCACTCGTCCCAATTTATTAAAAGTGAGTATTCTCAAAACATCCCAATTCCGTGATGGCTAACGAAAGTAATAGCCACAACCCAATAAAGTAACAACATGCGCGGGTCAGGGAAACGATACTAGCTGTGCTGGTACTCTGAACAGCAAATTACCACTTAGAAACATGAAGATGTGGCGTAGAGCCCACTGCGAAAGAATAGTGCGGAGTAGGGCTTGCTGTTAAGGAGAGGAAGAGGATCGATTAAGAAAATGAACACAGAGGACAATGAGATAGAGACTAGGGATGATTTGGTGCCGAAAATAAATAATCTTCTGTTGTTTAGGAATATTTCAGGTTCTAGAGAGATGTCATAAACGAATGTAGGCCTAATATATTAAAAACCGGTAAGACAGTGGTTAGAACAACACATCACAACAAATCCATGAAAAATGTGTGGCAAAGAAGTCTCCCCCTAGGGATTAAGGATTGGGGTTGGGCGGGTGCTAAGCCCTTAATGTATTGTGATCCTAGCAACGCCTCTGGTCAAGGATATCGTTTTCATTTTGTTTCACTAATAATGAATTACTGTGATACCTTTGATGAATTACATAGGAAGCTGGACCATCTTCATGGTTTTATAAAATAATTAGCCTTATTCAGACAGATAATATGTTTCATATTTTGTTTATCTCCTAAAAAAAGGAATTTCATGAATAAGATTGCAATACTAAGTTTAGGGGTAAAACGGAGTTTGTCGCGCTGCATGTGATCAACTATGTCATCAACATTACACTTCATTCTCATTGTTAAGTTAATTCACAGGGAACGTCATCCTTTATCTGGGGGCTTTGCCCATTAAGAGTGATTTGCGTCTGCCTGGGTACTGTCTGGCCACTTGGTGGTCGCAATTAGTATTGCCTGATCAAAATAATTTGAGCCACATCGCAATTATTTTTATAGACAAGAATCTTTTTGCACAATGTTTTGATTTCAAAATCATGTTTCCAATCTGAATAACGGATTTTATATTTACTGTACACCTGAATTCATTAATACATGTGGTTAAAACGTTTTTCTCATGTGTATCATAATATAGTGTCCCACTTTACCTTACAAAATGTCCCACTCAAAAAAAGAATAGCCTACATAGAAGAATTATTTCTAAGAACACAGGCAATAACATTTTCTTTCGTTTATTAGGCCCTACAAATGTACTAAATGAAAATTACACAACTCTTAAATTATTCAAACTTATTCCATTAGAATTTAGTTTTCATTTCCATCTCATTTTGATGATGTACAAGGTAAAATAAGAGACACTGTCGACCAGTTTGCTACGATCAAAGGATATCGGCATGAATAGCCTTACAAAGGCCTATAAACACAATAAATTTGATAAAGGAAAGGATGATTTACAATTAGCCTACACTGTCACGGTGCCACTCATGATCAAGCCAGGCTCCGGCTGCTGGTGCCGCATTCACAATGCCTGATCACATCACCCAGGACTTCCCATCATTATGCACACCAAATCCTCATTACTAGGCCTACAGCTAAGGAAAACTGTGCACCAGGGTTTACGTTTGCCGGCAAAGGCTTTTCGCCGGTATCAGGTGTATTCTGCCAGATGAAAATATCAACCGCCAAAATGTCCGGTGGGAAATATGCCAAATGAATAAGTAAATGGATTAATAGCATATTAAATAGCCTAATATTGTGTCACCTGTATGATCTGTTGCCAAGAAAACAGCGAGCCTCCGCTCACTCTCACAACAATACTGAGTCATGTGACTAAGCTCGGTGCGAGAATCAAAAGCCGCACAATCCGGCACCAGCTGAAGAATAAGACTCCGAAATGTTGAATGCAAAGCAAACATAACCCAGACGTTTTTTTAAAAAATCTAGTGACGGTGCAACTGGCCAGCAAACGAGGTTCAGTAAATGATCTGAGCCAACAGTATAACTTTCCGCAGAGCCTGTCACACGTTTTTTTGCACACGTGGGCTAGACATCCTATAGAAACCCACATCATTCACGTGGTAGCCTATTTTTTGAGACGTTTCAAACAACCTCAAAATCCATTAGTCAGATTGGAAACATGACTTTGGAATCAAAATGTTGTGCAAAAAGATTGTTGTCTATAAACATAATTGCGATCTGGCTCAAATTATTTAGATATGGCAATTATGTAGCTAATAATTGCGACAGCCCTACAGTTGGTATACAGTATTAAAACTGAGTATATGCTCAGGTCACAAAGATTGTGAAGAGCTCATTCTGCTGACTAATTTAAATAAAAATATTTGTTGGATTACAGAGTTTGTGTTTTATTGCTGTTTAAGTGTAGGCTATTATACAGTACGGCTATTTAAAACATATGTCCGATAGCTCACCTGTATGGCCGGAATTCTGGAATTTTAACGCCATATTGGCCGATTTGATAAGACAAATAAAAGACTGCGCTTGTCTATTAAATAATAATGAAGTGAATTTAGGCTACATTGTGGCATTGCAGAACTATTCTAAACTCGATTTAAACATACTGAAATTTAGACGCAACCTTTATTTATTTGTCAATGCGATTGATTTGGAACATACCATTTTGAACACCCTCCTTCGATGACTTTTCCTAAATAGGTGTAGCATATATTACATTGTTTCGTTGTCAGAATTCTATACTCACAAACTGAAAACTATGTAGAGACTAATTACCGTTTGTTTTACATTGTATTCCTACTTAATAACTGATTAGGCATGTGAGAGTACTGTATTGTAACAGGTGCTTTGTCTCACCCGTCTCTCTCTTTGGGTTAATGTGGAGTAATTAACAGTAATTTGTCGATTTTATGCCATTGTACAGTAAGTAAACGAATTACATGTTCTGTTCAAACGCCATTTTATTTGAAACTTTAGAAAAAAAACAATCGTTATTTACCTCTGAAAATATTAATGAAACATTGATGGGTTTAACGTGTAGCCTATTGCCTGTTTAAGAAACTAAATGTCCTTCATGTAAACATGCTATGTTAAACGCTTGAATTATATTTTCGCTTGGGTCTACTGTGGCATATTGTACTTTATCAAAGAAATCTGGTGGGAAAAGTAATTTCTTATTTTTTATTTTAATAAGTTTTTATTGATAAAAACACATGCAGTCTTCAGGAAATATTTGTGCAGAAAAGTTGCATCAATGACGCAATAAGTAATATACTTGGTAAAAGTCTGCAATTAGCCTACATAAATGTTAACTTAATCGTTGTAATCAACAGCTATATTTCCAGTCAAATATTTGTATTTTGGTTTAAATAATTACAATTAATGAAAAGGAAGAGATTCACGTGTGTAGACCTATAACATGGAATCAAACACAGCAACATAGCAAACCATGAATAGGATTATAGCAGACAATATTCCTCTGATTTGAATGTTTTATTCTGGCCATATAAGTACAGACGCAGGCTTGAATAACAGCAGTTTCAGGCGGGTGTCGACGTTCTCACAGATGCCTCCTAGTGGCCATTCTTATTTTTTATTTCATGTTTTTGTCCACGGCGCATGGCACTGCAACTTGCCGCAGTATACCGCACTATAACGAGGCATACCACGGCATGTCTCGTCGCGGTCCGCCCCCTTCGTGCTGGAATTAAACGAGCGACATCTGTAGTAGATAAATGTAGCTGCCTTTTAGATGTACAAAAGTTGGTCAGGGGCTAATGACTTTCAAGAGGGGATGAATACTTTGTCATTTAAACTACGATATATGGACTTAAATGAATTGCACTCACAAAACAGTTAAAAACAACTATACCGCTCTATACTTTCAGGCCTATTATTTATTTAATTTAGCAACATTACGATCTCCGGTTTTCTTATTTTAACTTCAAAATAAAAGTCTGCAGTGAAACGTTATATACATTTGGCAGCAACAATAAGACTTCCGATTTTCATATGTTGCCTTCAAAATAAAGGTCTGCAGTGTGTCTATAGTTTGTATTGTGTAGGCTACATTTCCAAAGGAAAAACTATGTGGGGAAAATTACAAACGAAACAAAATTACTATTTCAATAATACTTTACATAAGTTGGAGAATATTATAAAGTGGAGCACGCTGAGAAATTGTTAGAGCTTGCTTAAATTAATGTAGAGAACATTATCTAATATAAAGAAATCATATTTTGATGTTATTGTTGTTAATTTGCTTGTGCCCATTAACTTTGCAGAGGGATTGTGTAATACATCCAACCACACTATATTTTCCATCCCCCCACTGTAATGTACAATGGACATTTTTTGCGGAAAAAATCTTTAAGTACCGCAGTGAATTTATTTTATGAAATACTCAGGAGACTTTGTAAAATTACTGTACATGGAATTCATATTGCATCATTAGTTAGTAGCTAGTGGTTTTTATTAGGAGTCTGGTAGGTGATTTATGAACAGTTTTAGATAATGGTTAATTGAGTGTGGGCATCACAAAGACATTGATTTAAGTGGAAAGAAAACACTCACTCAACCTACTATCCCAGCTACATTTAGAGCCAAACTACCAATAAACTCAACTCGTGCCAAAGAAATAACAAATGCAATAGCAAAGTTTATGGCAATGGTTCTGCAAACTTGCCAAATAAATGCCAAAGTGTAAATAGTTATATTAAAATAGGCAACAAGTGCTGGACTTAGTTGCCACCAAGATTTTTTTTTTTACATTATTATTGTTGTAAGCGTTTTATTTTTGCTAGTTGTTGAAGTTCAAGTCAATTTACATGTTCTATATTTTTATTTTTACACTGTATTTAAATAAGTTGTTTTAATGAAATGCTATTGCTATATTGCTATTTTTTTATTTAAAAAAACAGGGCCAATGGTCTTAACACTAGTGTAGTCAGCACTGTCGTAAGTCAAAACGAATCAAGAATTTGGGGAATCATTACACCCCTAACAGTCAAATATTTAGTGGAATGCTATATTGCCATGGTTATTCAATCCAAAAGAACAGCTAGCAGGCGCACTAAAAATATTTAACAATGCTACCGTTAGCAATAAATGTTAACAATGTTAGCTAGCTAATTACTCCATCTAAAATTATTGTGATGACATGAACATTATACCAAACAGTTTAGTTATTAATAATTTGCCTTTTAGATATGGTGTCATGTTTTCCTGCCTCAGTAGATAATCAATTCTCAGTAACTAAGTTAATCCACTCTTTTCATTTGTGCAATGAATTGCTACTATAGGCAAATATTTAGTGGAATACAACGTTGCCATGATTATTTCATAAAAAAAACTAGCTAGCAGAGTCAATTAAAAATAGCTAACAATGCTAACATTAGCGATAAATGCTAACAACATTAGCTAGCTAGTAATGTTAGCTAACGGAAATATGTTTAACTAACCTCAGTTTAAGCTAACGTAAGTCCATCTAAAATCATCCTGTTGACATGAACATTATGACATACAGTTTAGCTAATAATAACTTGACCTTGTGGAGATGGTGTCATGCTTTCAAGCCTCAGTAGCTAATCTATGCTCATGTAGCTAAGTTTATTCTGTGTTTTCATTTGTACAACGACTTGCAAATATATGCAAATGTTTAGTGGAATGCAACGTTGCCATGATTATTTCATCAAAAGTAATTGCTAGAATTGCCTGAGTCTATGCTAGCATTAGTTCATCTTAAAATATTCTGGTGACATGAACATTTTAACAAATGGTTTAGCTATTAAAAATGTGCCTTTGGTAGAGAGGGTATTAAGTGTTCAAGCCTCAGTAGATAATCCATTCTCAGTTGTTAAGCAATTTCTCTGTTTTCATTTGTTTCCACAATTCCACTTCTGAGGGCTAAACTTATCAATTGCACCTTTAAATTGTAGACATGGCAGTTCAATTGAAATGAAATCTGAGTTGTAATTTAACAATAACACATGGGTACATAGGCTATATGTCCATGCCCTACCAAGTCAACATATTTTTACAGTAATAATAGGGAGGGTATTTTCCAAATAAATGAAAATCTGGAAAGGGATTCATATTATTGCTGCCACCTGTAATAGTCTTTTGATCATCAAAATTAAACAATTCTAAGAGAAATATTTCGCTAAATCATTGATGTTAATACACATACTGAAATAAACATACCTTTTGAAAATGATTATCTCTTCTTACCCCATCATTATCTAACAACAAGCTGATAGTTGAATTCATTAATATGCTCGGCATTGGGAAAGGCTGATAAACTTCCATTCAGTTATATTTACCATACAATTAGGCTGCATTTATTGGTAACACTTTATTTGAAGGGGTGTGCATAAGAGTGACATGACATTGTCATGATTCTGTCATAGCCATGACATGACACATGTAAGAATCAATATGAACGTTTATGAATGTTGTCATTAGGTGTCATTCGGTTGATTATGTCATTTTTTATGCAAGGTTGACATTGTTTGGGATGTCTTTGTTATGACAACTTGACATTAACTGAGTCAAAACAACCTGTCAATGTTTTTGTTATGACAACTTGACATTAACTAAGACAAAATATCCTGTCAATGTTTTTGTTATGACAACTTGACATTAACCACGACAACATTAGATTAGATTAAACTTTATTGTAATTGAACAAGTACAGTACAATGAAACTGAAGGAGTAGGGTAGCATGTGCAACTGAAATGCAGGGATAGCAGCAATGAGGTTCCCGAGGTAGACATGTACCTGTAACAAAAACTTCAGACTTTGCAAGGCAGTGTCAGAGTCCAATAGTACAAAGGGTGGATATGGTTAGTGATGGGTCACCTAGTTTAGCAGGGTTACAGCAGATGGAAAGAAAGTGTTCTTGAGCCTGCTGGTGCGGGAATGAAGAGACCTGTACCACCTGCCTGATGGAAGGAGGGCAAACAGTTTGTGGTATGGATGTGAAGGGTCCCTGATGATGCCACACACCCTGTGCAGACACAGCTTGTGCTGGAGGTCTACAATGGCCGGGAGCTGGGTACCAGTGATGTACTGGGTGCCATTGCAGGGCCTTCCAGTCGGCTACGGAGCAAACGCCAAACCATGCTGTGGCGCAGTTAGTCTGAAACATTACCTGTCATAAACATGTCATAGCAGGCCTGATTATCAAACTTGAAGAAACTATTTAGCTTTATGTGTTAGCATTATATACAACTGTCATATGTGGTTGGTATTGACATTGGTTGTCATGAGACCATTATAATTGTGTCATGAATATTTTTCTTGACCTCAAGTAACGTGGCACAATTTGGACTTGTCATAAAGATGTCATGACGTGTTATAACACTGTCAAATGCTTTCATAACAGTGTCATGAATATTTTTCTTGACCTCAAGTAAAGTGGTACAATTTGGACTTGTCATAAAGATGTCATGACGCGTTATAACACTGTCAAATACATTCATAACAGTGTCAAGAATATTTTTCTTGACCTCAAGTACAGTGGTACAATTTGGACTTGTCATAAAGATGTCATGACATGTTGTAACACTGTAAAATGCATTCATAACAGTGTCATGAATATTTTTCTTGACTTCAAGTACAGTGGTATAATTTGGACTTGTAAAGATGTCATTAAGTTTGTTAAATACTGTCAAAAAGATGTAATTAAGTCTGTCAAATGCTTTTAAATACCTTAACAAAGCAATACATTTCCTTTATTGTTTTTGCACAACAATTGTTTCCAAAAAAAAAAAAACTACTTTCAACAATCCTACTTTGGTAACACTTTCCGATAAGGGTACATGAACAACCATTAACAAATGAAGTAGTTACCTTGAACGAACATTGATGAACAAGACATGAACAAACGGTTAACAATGATAACCCTTACTTTATTAATGGTTTACAAATGCATTAACAAACAGAGTGTGGTGTCATTTGTTCATGTTGACACAGGACATAAACTCATGTCGTTTTTTGCAAGAACACAGTTAGTACTGTAATTTGTTAAGGTTGATACAGGACATCCATTCATGTACAGTACCTAGTTCTTTGCATGAACAATAGCCTAAGTAATATAAACTATTCATAATACAATCACATTGAAAACATTATTTATAAAGTAGGCTAGATAGTGATAGTTTAACAAATTACCTTCATGTTAACACAAATAGAACATGGCTGAGCAAGTTAGCAAAGTGCTACCCGGAACTGACAAACACTTGACTGGAGCTAGCATACAGCTAACTGGAGCCAGTTAATAACCAACCGAAGCCAGCTAACAACAAGGAACAATGAACTAGCTAATCGCTAACCCTTACAGTGCAACGTACTTTCACTCTGCAAAGTTTTGTCGTTTCATTATACCTACTAAATCTTAGCAAAGTAGTTATTGCAGATTGTTTTTAATGTAAATCCAGCAAATATGTCGAAAGAATGAAGGTTGACTAACGTTTTCTGTTTCTTTGCGTAGTTTTAACAAAGTTGTTCAAGCAAATACCGACAGGGTGGGCATCTTGATCAGTCGATGAAGTCGTTAATTGAATCGTGGTAGCGTAACATTGATCATGTCTCAGTGATGTAGGCTACTGTAAAATTATTCGCATGCCAGAGAGAACGTAACATTTTTAGTTTATCATAGAATGTAAAATGGTATTGTTGTATTTGTCCGTTAGCCCAGGGCTTAGGGACAAAAGTGAATCCTTAGCCTATGTTTAAGCCTTAGCACAGGGTTAACAAACTCTAGTGTGAACACAGGCTAAGCTAACCCGGGGCCAGTCTTAGCCTGGGACAATGCAGTGTGTAAAGGCCTTATTTTCCATCCCCCCAACTGTAATGTACACGGGATACTTTTTGCGGAAAAACTCTTCAGTACCGCTGTGAATGTATTGTCCGAAATACTCAGGAGAGTTTGTAAAATTACAAATATAATGTGAAATCATGGGGCACTGTGCTACATCCAGCAAAACAATATATTGTTGTCCCTGTTTAACCCCCAATGCCACACACTATACTCTACATGGAATTCATATTGCCTCATTAGTTAGCAGCCAGTGGCTTTTTTTAGGAGTCTGGCTAGTTACTCCATCTAAAATTATTCTGATGACGTGAACATTATATCAGACAGTTTAGCTATTAATAATTTGCATTTTAGTTATGGTGTTATGAATTCCAGCCTCAGTAGCTAATTAATCCACTGTTTTCATTTGTACAATGACTTGCCACTATAGGCAAATATTTAGTGGAATGCGACGTTGCCATGATTATTTCATTTAAAAAAAAAACTACCTAGCAGAGTCAAAAAATGGCTAACGATGTTAGCTAGCTAGTAACGTTAGCTAATGGAAATATTTTTAACTAACCTCAGTTTGATCCAACGTCAGTCCTTCAAAAATCATTCTGGTGACATGAACAATATAACATACGGTTTAGCTAATCATAATTTGACCATTTAGATATGGTGTCATGCTTTCAAGCCTTAGGAGCTAATCTATGCTCATGTAGCTAAGCTAATTCTCTGTTATCATTTGTACAATGACTTGCTAATATAAGCAAATGTTTAGTGGAATATAACGTTGCCATGATTATTTCATCAAAAATAATTGCTAGAAGTCTGTCTAAACTAGCATTAGATCACCTTAAATCATTCTGGTGACATGAACTTTATAAGCAATGATTTAGCTATTAAAAATGTGCCTTTGGTAGAGAGGGTGTTATGTGTATAAGCCTCAGTAGATAATCCATTCCAATCTCAGTAGTTAAGTAGTTTCTCTGTTTTCATTGGTTTCTACAGCTCCACTTCTAACTGAGGGCTATACTTATCAATTGTACCTTTAAATTGTAGACATGCCAGTTAAATTAAAATGAAATCTGAGTTGTAATTTAACAATAACACATGGGCACATAGGCTATATGCCCATGCACTACCAAAGTCAACATATTTTTTCAGTAAGAATAGGGAGGGCATTTTCCAAATGAAAATCAAAAAGAAATAGTTTGCTCAATCATTGATGTTAATACACATACCTAAGTAAACATACCTTTGAAAATGATAATGATTCTCTTTTGACCCCATCATTATCATACAACAAGCAAAACGTGAATTCATTAAGATGCTCTGTGCTGGGGAAAACTGATAAACATTCATTCTGTTATATTTACCATACAATTAAGCTATATTTATTACATTATTCTGAAAATGTCAAGTAACTACCTAGTTACATTGTTTGGTGCTTAAGGTGTTATACTGCTCTGATAGTGTCAGACATTTGAAGTATCCATATTTATCTGATGCAGAATATTGTATTAGAATACCATTTGAGGTAAATGTCCTGAAAACTATTGCAATGTAACATGCAGATACATTCAGTTTGGCCAAACAGTGGCGGCATAATAGCCATAACACAATATCTATTGTTCTTTGTCACTCATTGAGATTACCTTTGGTGCACATGTTCAGGGTTGTTTTTACTTTTTGTGAATGATGTTTCAAGTTGGCCACATGGGGGCACTATAGGACAGGAAAAACCATAGATGTTGTATTGCTTGCAACTATGGATATAAGTTGAAAAAAATGTGCAATCTGGCTATTAGTAGCTTCAATGCTGAAACCCGCTAAATGCTGCTTTCAGCTTTAATTATTATTATTATTATTCCGGCAAAAAATTGTGTTTTTTGCAAATTCCCGTGAGATAAATTGGCTTAAATGCCAATGCAACAGGGACCTGAACTATCTCAGACTCTACAGTGCCTTCTCTCATCTCCCTGTCCTCCTGCCCCATCTCCCTGTCCTCACTGCATGGTCCCTGTTCCTTACTCCCTGCCTATTTTGAGGGCTTAGATGCTGTGTCTGTGTTACTGTCATCGAGTAGAACAGTGAAGAGTGCACAGTCTGGGTTTTTTCCTGAGGACATATCCAAATGCATACTGTTTAGGGGAATGAATTCATTGCAAAAACACCTAATTTATGGTTAATTGTAAAAATTGTAATTATGACCTTGTTCTAACAAAGTATTTTTCTCAGTATCAACTAGATTTAAAAAATGTAAAAATGGGCTAATTAGGTAGTATTGTACAGGCTGCCATAGTTAGAATAAATCAACGTTTATAATTACATCTGACGCTAGCCAATATATATACGTATAGGCTACTAGATCACATTCACCTGTTTTTTTTTTTACCCTCGACCATACACTTTGCTCAGATGTGACAGACGGGTTACGTAAACCTTCTTTTACACACTGCTCTAGTGCTATGAGAATTGCAGCTACGTGACTTCAAACTTCTCTAAGGCTATAAAAACAGCAGATCATATTGAACGTTTATCGGTATGAGTTTATTAATTTCTACAATTTCATCACAGCACAGTAGTTATTTAACGAGGAACCAGCTGATAAACATACCCTGCCATACAAGTGCAGTGTCCGCTGCACACCTGCCCGTTGCTTCTTGCTACTATCGCAGCGATTGTACGTTTTTTTAAATGTCTGGCCAGCACCGACCTCTCCGTACACTACATGCAACCCCGCGTTTCTGTCTTTATATGTAAAAAGTTTGTTTACTTTTCCATTAAAAAAGTAAGTATACGCATCTAGACTTTTGTAGGCTTTAATAGCCTCCCTACTGTATTAGCATTCTCTCTCTACCAAATAATGGTAGAGATCAGGGTAGGTTACCTCAGGGATCAACTTAAGATCAGATGAAAAAACAAACTGAGCCTAACATCCTTATCCAGTGGATCGGGCAAGAGACAGGATTCAAAGCATAGTTTATCTATGTATCACCAATTAATTGTTCGTAATACAGTGCCAATTAATTGTTCGTAATACGCGCTGGTCATATTGACTAAATCCAGATGCATCTAGCTAGCTACTGATCGTGCTAGCCAGGTGTAGTTAAGGGCCATACGTTCTAAACTGATTTACAATATAAAGTAATGCCTTTTATGCTAATACTTACCATTTCTTACAGTTTGAGCGCTTGTCAGAAACCAATCCAGATTTTGTCTGCAGTTTTGCAGAGAAACAGGTTTGCTGTTTTCCTGGTCCACTTGCAGAGTGACTTGCGGTTAATCTCTGAAAGCCTCGTCTGAGTCTGGAATTACATTTTTAAAGTGAAAATTTAAAAAATGATGAATACGTCTATAAAATGATTTTAAAGAACTAATAATATTCTTACCATAAGAAGCGCCTTGTTGCATATATCTTTGATCAGACCAATCCAAGTTCAGAGAATAGCTTATATGAACTTGGGCTGAAATCTTTATCTCTTGATTTAATATCTCCGGAGAAGGTGGAATAGTAGGTGTGTATAGTTCCTGGGAACTGATTATGTCCTGAAGGTCCGGATTCGTACAGAACGGGAGTAGGTTGTCAGTTCCATTTTCAGGTCTTTCGATATTTAAATCCTCTATGCTCCTGGAGACTAACTGATGTGATGGCAGCTTCCAGGGTCTGTGCAATGGCCTTGATTCCGTGGGCGGAGTGTCAGCTATAACAATACTATTACAGTATTTAAAAACATTTAATTATTTTGAAAAAGCTGCTTAATTAAATAAATGAATTCAATCTCACCTGTAGTGTATCTTGATGGAGAGGAACTGGTCAAACAGACCAAAGATTCAGGTTCTTCCTGCAATACTTCAGATCATGATGTAGTTAAGGCAATGATTTCTGAAAACAGCTGAGTAAATTACATGTTGAGAACCCTACGAGTTTAGAAACTCATGTAAGGGATCTTTATTCAATGCTTCATCATAGTTTAAAAGTCGAAAAGGAAACTTGTGAGTGAGGAATAGAAGGGTTCAATTTGCTTTGGTCTCTTAATTTTAACCCTTCTGTTCCTCACTCAAAACCTTCCTTTTCGACTTTTTTGGAAAGGAAAGAAAGAGGTGCAGTGGTCTCATCATTTTTTCCGAGCTGTATATCTCAAGAGCTGCTGCTTTTTTCCAAGTAATAATTAGATTTGAACGTTACAAGTAAAGTTACTGGGGCTTGCTTTCATGCTTTGAAATTAATTTTGGCCGGTACATTGGTACAGCAAAGTGTGATCAATCACACGTTTTTAAAGTATGAAAAGACTTTGAAGGCTGATATTATAAGTTTGTGTAAAAGTTGCAAACAATCCTGTCGCTATGGTTACTTGCAGTGTCTCGAGTTCAGTAAAATACTCTATTGTAAATTATTTTAGATATGACTAGCTGGGAAGTAAAGCTATACTTCTGTTTTTGTGTATATCTTTCAGAAAGTACATTCTCTTGGAGCTGTGGTTACTTGGGTTGCAGCAGCTCGAGTTTGGTGAGAGATATTTTTGCAACTTTTTCTAATTTAAATAAGTGAGAAGTATTGGAATATATGAAATGCTCATACTTTTTTCTATCTTGCTGGCAGAGTGGGTTAAATGGCACCTGTTTTGGAATCATTTCCAAAAAATGTAGTGCTACAGTTACTAAGGTTGCAATAAGTTTGGCATGCAGTATTTTCATGCTCTTTTCTGATTTTAATTGGTGAGAAGTAGATGTACATTTAAGTTAACCCATGTTGGTGTATCTGGTTCAGAAAGTACTTTCCATTGGAGCTGTATTCAAAAAGGAGGAAAAAATCCTGTTGCTCTGGCTACTCCGGTTGCAGTAGCTTTGTTATAGCAAACTCTAAACAATCATAAGGTTTTAATGTATGAAGTATTTGAAGTACATTATTGGAACTGTTTTTGAAAAGTAGGAAAAAAATACTGTTGCTATGGCTACTCCAGTTGCAGTATTTTAAGTTCTGCAATAGATATTTCTTTTAATTTACTGACATGATTAGGTGAGAAATGTATATACATTTAGGTATATCCATGTTTGTTTATCTGGTTCAGAAAGTGCTTTCCATCTGAGCTGTTTTTGAAAAAGTAGGAAAAAATACCATTGCTATGGTAAATTTCATTTGCTGTAGCTCAATTTTGGTAAGAGATATTTTTGTATTTTTTTCTGATTTAAATAGTTGAAGTGTATGTCAAAATTTTAATAAAGCCATGTTGGTGTACCTGGTTAAGAAAGTACTATCCATTGCAGCTGTTATTGAAAACTTGAAAAAATCCTGTTGCTATGGTTACTCCGGTTGCAATATCTCGGGTTTGGTAAGAGATATTTTTGTAATCTTTTCTGATTTTAATAGCTGAGAAGTAGGGAAACATAGAAAGTAACTTTTTGTCTACCTTGCTGGGAAAGTGGGTAAAACGGCATCTCTTTGGAATATATTGCTAAGAAATGCGTTGCTATGGTAACTGTGGCTGCAATATCTTCAGTTTTGTAGAAGTGATTTTTGTAGTTGTTTCAGATTTAAAATGCTGAGAAGTTGACAAAGATATGAAATACTCTTAACTTTTTATGCATCTCATTTGCATTGTGGTCAAAAGATATTTGTAAAATGCTGTGATTTTATTTTAAATTGTTTTCCTTAAATCGCTGTAAGTTTTTTAAAATATTTTTTGTAATTCTTTCAGATTGAAACAGCTGAGGATGTGAGGATGCTCACAATCTTTTTAATTTTTCTCTAAGTAGTTCGGATCGGTGAAAAAGTAAAAATGTGGTAGTTTTAACAATGGACATTTTAGAATTTCTAAGAATTCCCATTCAAGTCAATGAAATCATAAAAGCTTAAAAAATTTTAAATATTGTAAAAATTATAAAAGATATCAAAACCTTGTATACAAGCAACTCAATCCTGACCAGTAATGTCAAAGAACTTACCTGGGGCTTTTGTTGCGTAATCCCCAGTAACTACACTTGATATTTACAAGTTATTGGGGTTTGCTTTAACAACCCTTTCAAAAACGTTTTGTCAGGTACATTGGTACATCAAACTTTGAACAATCACACGTTTTTAAAGTATGAAAAGTCTTTTGAAGGCTGATATCCATGTTTGTGTAAAATTAGCAAGAAATCCTGTTGCTATGGTTGCAGTATCTTGAGTTTAATGAGATATTTTTTAGGAATTTATTTTAGAAATTAATGTCTGCGAAGTATAGAAATAGCAATAGGTTAATCCATGTTTGTGTATCTGGTTCAGAAAGTATATTCTATTAAACCAGTTTTTGAAAAGTAGGAAAGTCCTGTAGCTATGGTTACTCCGGTTGCAGTATCGAGTATAGAGTTTGGTTTGACAGTTTTAGGTATATATTTCTGTTTTAAATAGCTAAGAAGTAATTAAATAATCAACCTGTAGGAACATCTCACAACGAATTAGGTTAATTGGCAACAAATCAGTAACATGATTGGGTATAAAAAAGCATCCCAGTGAGGATGAGTCTTTTAGAAGTAAAGATGGGGAGGGGTTCACCACTCTGAAAGACTGCACAGGCAAATAGTGCAACAATTAAAAAATAATTTCTCAATTCAAAATGCAAAGAGTTTGGGGATCTCATCATCTACGGTACATTAAAAGATTCAGAGGTGAAATCTCGATAGGCAAGGGACAAGGCTGAAAACCAATACTGGATGGCTGTGGTCTTCGGGCCCTCTGGCAGCATTGCATTAAAAACAGACACGATTCTGTGGTGGACATGCCTGCATGGGCTCAGGAAAACTTCCGAAATCCATTGTCTGTGAACACTGTACGTCGCTGCATGCACAAATGTAAGTTATATCTCTACCATGCAAAGAAGAAGGCCCGAGCTCATTTAAGATATTAATAATAATAATAATAATTCATTGCATTTGTAAAGTGCTTTTCATTATAGAGGAATAATCTCAAAGTCCTTCAAAAAGAAAATAAGAAAGTAAGGGATAAGAAAATGGACTGAAGCGAAGTGGAAAACTGTCCTGTGGTCAGATGAATCAAAATTTGAAATTCTTTTTGGGAATCATGGAAGCCGCATCCTCCAGACAAAAGAGGAGAGAGACCATCCGGGATCCGTGTATTATTCATTCATTTGTTATTTCACAGTAAACAAGGTGACAGAGAACCATTTTCCGTTTGTTGTCATTTCAAACTGGGAGGAAATACAGAATTCCATACTATTTGTTCCAGTTTCTCACTAAGTATATTAGAAAACCAGCACTTGTCTATGGAGGACCAAACCTGCCAAAATTAGAAATAATTGAATAAATAAATGTATCAATAAATATATTTATACATAAAAATACAATAAATGTATTAATCAATATTATTTCCCTATTTATTTAATTCATTGATCATTCATTTCTGTGTTTATTTTTTTATTCATTTCCATAATCTTATAATTTTGTATATATTTATTTCTGTATTCTTTAATGTTTTTATTTATGTATTCTATTATTTGTGTATTTATTTATTTCCGTATTCTTTATTTCTGTATTTAATTATTTCTGTAGATCCTTATGAAGACGGTGAGTGCTGTTTTAGATCCTTGGAGCATCCCCATGTTGCCAATCAATATTCCTCGTTTAAGCACATGCATAGGTGACATTAAGGTATCGAAAAACCGAGAGGAGTTTTTGGAAATACACAATGTCATTTTTGCAACGTGAATAGGCTACGAGAACGGTGGGTTGGTTAATTTCAGTGCCAGTGCATAGGATCAGACTCATAATTTAAGCGATTGTATTTTCCCCAACTCCACTCAGTTTGGAACTATGACTGGCATTGAAATCAACACGTCATCCGAATCAGATCCCCTGCGAGAGACCCGCAAAGACGCAACGTCTACATTTGCACTAATCAAAGTAATAGGCTACTTTTACCAGTGCTCATTGCTATCTGGGATTGTTGTTATTCAATAAATTGGTTCTAAATACTGTATAATATCTATCCATCAGTCCCAGTATAAGACGCAATCTGCATTTATCTTGAAAATTTGATTTCAGCCAGTTAAGTTTTTAATAATAAATGTGACCGTGTCAGTTCATAGAGGAACGCCTTCACCTTTTTCTGTTCATGATAAGACATCCAGTTATAAATCTCAGTGCGAAGTGTGGGTGATAACTAGATAGCTATCTGTTTGCCCTTGCCTTTTCATTAGGCTTAGCTCGTCTTAGAATGAGATGACATTGCCAACTAGGCTACAATATTGGAAGATTTTACACTAATTATGCTATTACTTTTGACATCAAACCAAATAATTCAGCAATCAGATTAAATGTCAGGTTGAATGTAATCTAACATAACTAAGCCACAGAAGTATAGAATATCCTACTTAAAAAACACTTGAAATCACTTTCCAAAGTCTGTTAAGCCCAATGCAGTTAGCCTATATAGTAGGCCTATCACCAGTTTACACTAGACTTTTTTTGACAGCCAATATTACCATTAAAATTAGAGAATTCCGGCCATAAAGAACCGCTACCGGACATATGTTTTAAATAGCCATATGATAGCCTACATTTAAACGGCAATAAAAAACAAACTATGATCCAACAAATGTTTTTCATTTAAATTAGTCAGCAGAATGAACTCTTCAGAATCTTTGTGAACTGTGCATATATATATAGGCTACACCAGCCCAACGGGCACAGGTCAGTTCCAAAGACATCATAATGACGTCTTTTTGCGGCGTTGTATTTTGGTCATATTTTGGTGGATTATGAAAGGTTTTAGACCTCTTTTTTAGACATCAATATGACATCTTTTATGAGACGTCTAAAAAACTGTCATATACAACCAGATTTTAACCTGAATAAGATCTTATTTATAACCAGTTTATGACCTCCTAATACTGATATTCTAATGCTGTGCTCATGCATCTCACAGCAGCAATGGTCACTTTGATGATCACTGCTATTATCATATCCAGTTACTACGACAATGGTAAAATTGTTACACAAAGATTTAATACAATTTAAAATAACTAGAATAGCTTAAACATGAGAATTATCTTTTTCAAATAACACCAGTAAAGAAATAGGCTAAAGTCTCTGTGGTCAAATACCTTTGTTTTTATTCTGAAAAAAAATTACCAACACAAGAATTACTCCAAACAACCAACACATCCAGGTTCCCTCCCTCTCCACCCTAAACCAGTTCACTCACTCAGCATGACACAACCCTTTCCACCCCAGTTCCCCTATGCCCATCCAACTATTCCCCAAGACAGCTGCTAACCCAAACACACCCCATATTGGCTCAAGACACATGAAAAAGAAAATGATTATTAAGGAAGTAAATACTTACGAATGTACAGAACACAGAATATAAACACAACAAAAAAACAGAAACAAAAGAATCAAACAAACAACTTATTTTGGACGCTCTCGGTCTGGTGCATATTTTAGCACGAGCAATTTTCTGTTGCACTTGCAATTCTGTGCAGGATTGGCTGCGTTGTACACTTTCTGCAAAACAATAAAAAACAAAGATATACTAACAGAACCTGCATAACTTCATAGAAGTACTGTATGCTGTTTTATACAGCATACAGTACTTCTATGAAAAAAAGTGAAAAAGATACTATATACTATATATTGTTTGTCTGATTGCATGCATATTGGAAACCCACACATTTGAGGGGAAATTGATTTGTTATTATCACCAGTGTCCTCCAATTCAATGTATTGATTATTGATTGTGTTATCAAGCGTTATTTCAATGCCGCTTAAATATTGATATGTGCAATGGATACGCATTTTATTATTCTAGCTGTGGCTTGTGTGCAATGTGCAAATCTGTTCACTTTGTTTTTGGATACAATAGCAATTTGTAATAAAAGTATTTACCAATGACTAAAAATACTTACCAATGACTACAGTATAATGCAGTTTTCCCAAAGGCACGTTTTTCCCCCATGCCTTTCATGTTGAATTTTGATTGTAATTCATTGGTCATTACCCTGGAAAACATTATAGAAAACCAAAACATAGTATGACTATTAGTTCATTAATTTAAGTAGTAGCTAAAGTGAATGTTTAATTAATGTGTGAAATAAGAGTTAATACACTTTACAATCACAGGTCTTATTATTTTGTTTTGTTTCCCAATGATGTCCAAATGTTTGTATCATATACCATTTTCATTTTATTTTCTTGCAATTGAAGGTCCTTCTCCATTGACTCAAAGTTGTCAAATGTCTCGCAAATGCGTATGTTTGATCCTCCTGTGTCTCTACATTCAACCATCTTCAACCTCCCACTAATTTCGGTCAGAATGAAGAGAACTTTTTTCCTGAAATTCTGTGGAAAGTGCAACAGAACAACTTACCACACAGATGTGAGTAGTCAAATAATTGATTATTAGGTCATCATCAGCATAAGATTTTTCATGTTGAAACTATTGTATGTTTTAGATTGACCACCGCCCGCATAGTAGTATTTTAATAGGGATAGAACTGTGTAAGACCTGTAAAATCCAAGCTGCTCATGGGCTGTTCTCTCTTTTATTTGTTTCTTTTTCAAAACCCATTAGAAGAGAAGGGGAGGCTTCTCATTTAATTAGGTTTCAGAAAGAGTTGACAGAGGATGGACTTTTACCCAAATGTGAAAAGTATCAGGTCTTGAAGTACTCTCTGTAGACAAAGGGAATGCATTTCCATGAGCATATCAAAATCTTCGGATATTACTCTTCTATTCAACGGAGATTATAACAGTTTTAGGAAGAGCACCATCAATGTTTTATGCAAACTTTTTACAAACAGCTGCCGTTCTGAACACTTTGCCAACTAGATAGAGACAATTATTTCATCTTCTCAGATATCAAATATGAAACAATCACAGAAAAAAAATATCTAACTCAAGAAACTGCAACCTAAGTAACCATTGCAACATATTCTTTCACAACTTCTCATGAACAAATCCAAACACAAAAATGAGTGATAAACTTTCCTACAAAAGATTAAAGAACAATTCTTCCAATACCACCCAAACATTTTCATGCTAAAATAAGCCTCAGTAACTTTACTTGTTAAGTTAAAATCTAGTGTTCTGTTTTCTTTAAACTGCAATACAAGCTACAGCCAGCTTGATTTCTTGTCATACTGAGGAGCCATTAACATCAATTTGTAAAATAGTAAAATTGTCCTATGAATTGTATTACCCTAATCTAGTGCAGGGGAGGCAGAAGAGTGTGACCTTGCCTGCATGGAAGATTTACCTTTTTTTACCAATTTCATTTCTTTGAATGATCCTGTTTTTTCCTATTTTGCCATGCCTCAGCAAAAAGACATCCAAGATGATGGAATCACAGGGTTGCCTGAAAAAGGTCTCCAGGGATGTTCTTTGGTAAACCATGCAGAAAAGCTGTCCATCTGGTCTACGTTCTTTGACAACAGCAGAATCTCCACTTTTTAGAAGGATGGTGCCATTTCTTTCATTGGCCTCAATGAACTGTTTGTCTGACTGAGTTGAGCCATTGATTTTCTGCTGTGTTCTTTCCAACTCTGCCAATCTTTTGGCAATTTAAGCTGCCGGGTTGTTTCCGTTTCTGATTAACCTTTTCAGGGCCTGAAGCTTGTACTCAAAGGTAAAGGCGCACAGCTCGTTAAGCGAACAGTTGTGTCTTTACGCATCATCTGCGACATGCACAAGGTTGTGTACATTGTACACAACAAACTCTGGGCCATAAAATTTGCTGCTGTTCCTCCCAAAGTATTCCAGGAGCTCTATCGCAAAATTGTGGTACCTGGTACATACACTACGGTTTGCCTGGAGTAGGATAGACATTCCAACGGACAAGCACAGGAATTGCTCGTATCTCTGGCTAGTGAGAACTTTTCTGAAGACCAAAGGACCAGTGTAAAGTAGGAACTGACGGAACTCTGTCACTTCCACCTGTCCACTTCAGAGAGACCCCTTGGTTGTCGTGCAAACTCCCTCAGCAGCTGTCCGGACAGAGCCACAAGATCACTAGAGACCCTATTTAAATGTGAGGTTGACAACCGATACTCCCTGGGACCTATCCTCAAGTACCAGAGGATCCACCTCACAATGCCCAGGCACACAAGGTGCATGTAGTCCAAGGGGAAACCTGATACAAGATCGACTCCACAGGACACAAGGGAAGATGTACCTATTTGATGCCTGGTACTCAGTGTTCACAAATTTTTTGTTGTTCCTTAGAACTGCACTCTGGTCTTCGGTATAAATGACACGGCCATTTCCCCAAACACCATGGATCGTGCATCGTTCACATGCATTGTTGCCAGTATGGATTATGGTACACTTCACATAGGATCTTGCTGGGGCATCACAAATGAAAGCTACATCTTTTATTGTAATGTGCTTTCCATTGCTCACTATCCCAACTTTTAACAGGCATTCCAGCTCTGACTGAAACTGCGACAGATTCATTTAAGGGGTAAGGTTTTGTAGAACCATAAAAAAGGGCAAAGGTAAAAGGTGCTATGCCTACAGACCAGAGTTGCGAATTGCTCGACTTAAACAGGGAGATTCCATCAGTATTAAAGGACAGCCTGCTTATGTTGTAAAATGTGCTGTGCCTACAGACCAGAGCTGCGAATTGCTCGACTTAAACAGGGAGATTCCATCAGTATTAAAGGACAGCCTGCTTATGTTGTCCGGGATGGATGGAAGTTCTTCCAATGCTGCCAGTATGGTGTTCTCTATCCCAAAACAGATACATTTTCCTCCACACCTGTCCTGGAACTCCACAGAGCGAGGGGTCTTCAGGAGATTCCTGGCATATTTTGGTAGTTTGTGTCCATGATTCCTCAGAATTTCAAGAAGGCCATTCAAAGAACTTCTTGTGACATGATTTTGAGTTGACCAACTAGCTATTTCCTTTTCAAGGTTTTCATCTGCATTTCCCTTCACACAAAACGCACACAGATTCATCGCCACTCTCATCAGAAGACCAGACATAGTCTGATGGTGCATTCTCAGATGGTGCATTCTCAGATGGAGCATTTTCAAATGAATTTTCTAAACTTGCACTCCATTTCTCTGAACTACTGTCTAAAAGCTCTCTGAGCTCTGAAGTAGTTCTTCTCCATCCTTTCAGGTAATTTGCCATCTCTGAAGGGAATAATAATTTTCAAATGTATTTGATGCTGTAATATAAATATCTGGTATGGGACATTGATAATTTTCTGTAATTTAGGATTACATTGTCTCAATTTACCGATCGATTTAGCAGACACAGAGAGTCGTGTCTAGCGAGAAGACACCGGTCAGTGTAGGAGGACTGCAGAGAAAACACTTGTCTGTCTGGACAGAGAGAATACCTTTCAGTTTGACAATCTATGTAGACTTTTATCACCAATGTACATATTTTATTGGCATTTTATTGACTTATTGCTGTTAATTCATAATATAGCTTTAATCAATGCATTTAAAACATTCATGAAATTATTTGTTTATTTATTGTGTCTATTTTACACACAGTCTATAAATGATAGTTTTGAATAGGAAGATAACTATTCTGCCTTATACCTGCAATATAATTGCAATCCTGGGAAGAATGACCTGCAAAAGATAAAAAAGTTATTATAATTTTAGAAAATAGCAAAATATAACATTTTATATCATTAGGTTATTAGTGTGGAATGTCCTGAGGATCCTGTATAGGAAGTGTCTATTTAAATTGGGTTGTATGGAAATGCATTAGACTAACAGTAGGTATCACCAAAATGATTAATGTACAGTAAATACTCTCGATGACCTCTGCTCCCTGTTGCCAAATGTCAGGTGCTTGCAGTTGGGGGAGGAAGGAAGCCAGCGAAAAGCAAGCCGGCTTTAAACTGATGTACACAATACGTGTAGCTTCTAAACTCAGTACTGTTCAGTTAAATAATATTTAGACAGTACATAAGTAAGTGGGGAAGGTGATACAATGCGGCAGTTATTTACCCAGCTAGCTATCTAGCTACCCAGTGAGCAATTGATGGCGGCCCGCCGGCGTTTTGCTGCTGGCAGGCCGCAGGAGGCTATAATGTCCTAGAGCCAGCGGGCCACCAGCTTTTGCCGCTTTTCTCCTGATCTCAATTTGCATAAGCTAATTTGCATCTCAGGTGCCTTTCCACCAGCGGCCAGACTGCTTTACGCTGGCGGCTAGCCGCCAAAGAGAAGGCGTGCGCTGCGATCTGCTGTATCTGCTTGTGTTGCCATTTTCTTCCAGCAGAGATGCTATTGTACCCCTTTTATTCTTGTACTGATTATTTGTATTAACTTTATTTTAATATTGTTAAATCTTAGTGTACAGAAATTTGGTCAACATTGGTAGTTATAAATAAAATAGACTTTGACTTTAGCACTATTGCTTGTGTAAAGGACCTTTGTGTAGACATGTACAGTAAACACATAGAAACAGCCGTCTCTCGCCATTGCTGACCATAATATGTGTCACGAACTAATTGCCATTTTCCACTGCATGGTACCGGCTCAACGACTCACCTATAGCCTCGACTTTAATCGCTTCATTAAGGGGACAGTTCTTTACTGTGTTTAAACACTGCCGTGTCCGTAGATGGCGCTGTAGCGAATGTGAATTGCACGCAAGGCAAGACAATCGCCATTTTGCAAGCTGGGAATCCCACGTTCTAGTATTGTGAAAACTGGATCATTTTAGTGACTTGGTTCTTTAAGTTTCGTTCAGGAAAACGAACAACTGTTTTTCAAAGGGTGTAAGGTATAAGCTATATGCTCTGAATTGGACAATACAACATGTGGATTATGACATTGTTTTACTACAAACTCCCGAAACAAACGAAGATCAAGATTTTTTTGGACATCGGACTGAAAATTATTGAACGCCGAGTCTCCTACATAGCCATGGTGAGTTCTATTCTGCGTTATTATAAATAACTAAGTGTTGTTAGGTTACTGAGTAAGAACGTAATGACTGTTTTGTATTAAACAATGACTGTTTGCAATAATCTATTAACATTCGAAATCTTTAGTCAAAGTCACTCGTAGCTGAACGCAAGTTCTAAACCATTGGCGGGAAAACAAGTTATAAAAACTGAGCTTGAAAAAAACTGCGTTGGCCTGAGATGAAATACCTACAGTAACCCTTGTGTTTCTTCGTGTGTCCACAAGTTTGGTTGCTTACTATTTTTTGTTTCTTCGTTTATCCTCAAGTTCCGATGTTTTGTGCTTCTTCGCATATCAACAGTTGAACAGGTATGGTAACATCGTTAGCTAACTTGTCTAAATCGTGTTTATTAGTGTATCAACCAGTTAGAATGTTATAATATGTGCTTATTCCTTGTAACTTTTATCAACTGATACGTAACGTTAGCTAAATCGTGTTTCTTTGTGTAACGTTATCCACATCATGTGGATAACGTTACTCTTGGCAGTAACATTTAGCTAGACTAGCTAAACCTGCACTTGTTGCAATTCCGTTACTGAGGTGTCTTGTGTGTCTTTGTGTATCCACATTGTTCTTAGCTAGCCTGTGTGTCTTATGCTGCCGGTTTTTTGAACCTCTTTTCTAAACATTGCTTTCAGGTCATGACGTTTTCTGTAGTTTTGTTCCCGGAGGAGGATGACTGTGTGGCAGTAGTTCCATGCCTGTGGCTCAAAGGGGGACTTTGCTACTGGCCACCACACCGCATCACCAGCAGGAAGTCCTTCAGCCACAACAAGTTTGCCAGAACTTGTTCACCACCTGAAGACACCTGGGAGGCTGTCCCTTATAAGCTTATCAAGCATGCAGGTGAATTTGAAAACGTAATAACAATTTGAAACTTGGAATGAAAATGTTTTGCAGGGTAAATGCTTACAAAACCTTAACTTTTCCTAGATACGAGAGAGACCGGACGTGTGTATCACCAGAGGAGCGAAAATCGTTCCAGCGTGGGCCCCTACCTCCCCAAGGATGCACATCTACACCACAACACCCTGTGGATTGCAGCCCCGGAGGTATGTGAATTACATGTTGATCTCGTAATTGCTGCAATGTTTACTTGGTTTCACCATATTTACCTGTTCACCAACTTTTATGTTTATTTTTAGGATGGAGCAAGCACAGTACTCCAAGGCACCAGAGAGGTACTCCACGTCACCATGTGGAGGACTGCTACATATGTACAGTGGATATAAAAAGTCTACACACCCATGTTAAAATGCCAGGTTCTTGTGATGTAAAAGAATGAGACAAAGATAAATCATGTCAGAACTTTTTCCACCTTTAAAGTGACCTATAACATGAACAATTCAATTGAAAAACAAACTGAAATCTTTGGGGGGAAAAATAAAAAACTCACAATATCCGTGTTGCATAAGTGTGCACTCCCTTAAACTAATACTTTGTTGAAGCACCTTTTGATTTTATTACAGCACTCAGTCTTTTTGGTCTAGGAGTCTATTAACATGGCACATCTTGACGTGGCAATATTTGCTCACTCTTCTTTGCAAAAGCGCTCCAAATCTGTCAGATTGCACATCTCCTGTGCACAGGCCTCTTCAGATCACCCCACAGATGTTCATTTGGATTCAGGCCGGGCTCTGGCTGGGCCATTCCAAAATGTTAATCCTCTTCTGGTGAAGCCATGCTTTTGTGGATTTGTATGTGTGCTTTGGGCCTTTGTCGTGCTGAAAGGTGAACTTCCTCTTCATCTTCAGCTTTCTAACGGATGCCTGAAGGTTCTGTGCCAAAATTGCCTGGTATTTGGAACTGTTCATAATTCCCTCAACCCTGACTAAGGCCCCGGTTCCAGCTGAAGAAAAACAGCCCCAAAGCATGATGCTGCCACCACCATGCTTCACTGTGGGTATGGTGTTCTTTGGGTGATGTGCAGTGTTGTTTTTGCACCAAACATGGCTCTACAATCAGGTAAAAACAATATTATAGTTACGCTAGCATCTTGTCTTCATGAAACTGCATTTGTCTGAATGTGTGCCCTTTACTAAAATACAATACTGTACAGCCTTTCTGAAATTACATGTATATGGCAGTTTTGTTTATTTAACTATTAGGCTATTGACATTTCATGGTGCTTTTTAGCTTCTGATAAACATCTGACTGAAGAGATTGTCAAGCTGAGGGCACAGCTGGCTCTACAATCAGGTAAAAACAAGACTATAGTTGCGCTAGCATGTTGTCTTCATGTAACATTTCATTTGTCTTGAATGTCATGCAATTCTCAAAATCATGTCAGACCATTTAAGTACAATATCTGATTACTGTATTACAGGAGCCATAAGGAAGAATCCTTCCAACCGGGATGCCACGGACGAGGTTGTCCAGAATCAGGTCCCCAGGTACCATAAAGGGGCAGCTGACCGTGCAGGTGGGAGAAGACATTGCGGCGGTACAAGGGACCTGCCGTGAATATGAATGACATCTCCAGTACAACCAATATTGCTGCTAATCTACAGTACTCTTATTTATTTATTTTTTTAACTGCTGCTATGTACAGTGGATATAAAAAGTCTACACACCCCTGTTAAAATGCCAGGTTCTTGTGATGTAAAAGAATGAGACAAAGATAAATCATGTCAGAACTTTTTCCACCTTTAATGTGACCTATAACGTGAACAATTCAATTGAAAAACAAACTGAAATCTTTGAGGGGGAAAAATAAAAAATAAAAAACTCACAGTAATCTGGTTGCATAAGTGTGCACACCCTTAAACTAATACTTTGTTGAAGCACCTTTTGATTTTATTACAGCACTCAGTCTTTTTGGGTAGGAGTCTATTAGCATGGCACATCTTGACGTGGCAATATTTGCCCACTCTTCTTTGCAAAAGCGCTCCAAATCTTTCAGATTGTGTAGACTTTTTATATCCACTGTATATTACTGCCATTCTAGCCCTTGTTTATTATGTATTGTATTGTGTTTATTTTGTACTTTTTCACATTCAAATACTGTAATTTTACTATATCTGTTGCTGGACATGTTTTCTTGCACTATTTGATTTTTTTAAAATTTATTTCAATTCATTTGCACGTTTATTTTGTATGCTTACTGTATAATGCATGTTTTTTTGTATGCATCTTGCACTATTTGAAATAAATTGTTTAGATTTTATTCAGTTCATTGTCATTTGTGATATGACCAAAATTATTGTAAAGGATTATTATAAATAAAACCTAATATTGGGGCGTGAGGCATCCCACTGGGTTTAGTGCATAAAAGAGGCTAGCCGCCGTCGAGCCACTGGTGAGCTGCTGATCAGGGTATTGTTGGAAGGCATTGTAATGAAAGCGGCCCACCGGTGGCCCGACTGCGACGCATGCTATAAAAAAAAAACGGCCGCCGCTGGTGGCCCGCTGGCCACACGCTTTGCAGAAACACTCGGCAGCCGCAGCGGGAGAAAGCTAGTGGGCCGCCGGTGGGCCACTTGCGTGTTGCTTGCTGGGTATAGCGCTGGAAATTGGACTGTTCGACTCGGGAGACGTTATCTGACGTAAGTACTTAACTGTAGCTGCTAGCTAGCTACATACATGTATCTCAAGCCCCGTAAAGAGTACACATTAGCCCAGAGGCGTTGCTAGGATCACAATACATTCGGAGCTTAGCCTTCCCTCGCCCCACCCGGGACAGAAAGTACAGGTTTTTGAATGTACATGTGGAAAATTTCGATGTACACACTAGCGGCCTACACATCTACATTGTCATAATGCACGATCGAAATTATAGATGAATAGATCAGGGGCTTTTTATTATTATTATTTTTTGGTCAATTTGTGATCCGGGGCTATAGCCCCGGACGCCCAGGCCTAACGACGCCACATTAGCTTGTTTATGATGCATTAGCTTGTTTATGATGTCTGAATCTTAAGCAACATCGTATCTTAATCTTTCTGCGGCTAATTCTAGCTAATGGTTGTTATTACACAATTACAGTAATAGTATACATGTTCACACAGTGGCAACTTCCAAATCAATGTAGTTTGATACCGTTTTTTAGCCAACAGCCGTTCACGTTGGGGCTAATAAAGCAACCATTTATCGTAAGTTGGCTGGTAATTAACATTTTATTACTTTTCACTTACCTGCAGACAGGTTATTCAGGGGTCTCTGAGGTGAATGAAAAAAGACTGGCAACTGCCACATCAAACTCTGAGGCTCCGAAAGGAGATGGGGCAAAGATTCACGTGCCACCTGATCTCTGCTATCCTGATTTTTCTGCACTATCACAGTCAGCATCCCCAAGAACATCAACACAAGGTTTACACTGCACATTTTGTATTTCTACACAAACATGGTTGCTATTTAGTTTATAATTGTTTAGGGAAAGTGTGCAGAGCTTTGAGGGTTTTGTGGTGTTGACTACATTTTGCTTATTGCAGTGAGAGTGTGGGAGGCCACATTTCAGCACTTGCCCATAGTATAGGAAACCCTGCTATAGTACCGTATAGTATGTTGTGTCCTGGTTATATGTACAATCTGGCCCTCATATCATGGTCACCTAATCATCTATAGCTTTCAATTGGACAACTCATCAACCCTCCTACCCCTGTAACTATTCAATAATCTATTCTGTCAATTTACCAGTAAAATAAAGTATTCAAATATCACTACACCATAATAGGTCTGGCTGGCTGTGTGTTGGAAAGTATATTGCCAGCAATGCTGTTTATCTTACAAAATATGCATTTAGGCTGCTGTAACTGCATTGCATGCATTCCTTGCAGATCAATCAATCAATCAATCAAATTTATTTATAAAGCCCTTTTTACATCAGCAGTTGTCACAAAGTGCTTTTACAAAACACCCGGCCTTAAAACCCCAAGGAGCAAACAACAGTAGTGTTGAATTTCAGTGGCTAGGAAAAACTCCCTAAGAAGGCCGAAATTTAGGAAGAAACCTAGAGAGGACCCAGGCTCAGAG
>JACXGI010000146.1:79162-131782 GCA_016801175.1 Esox masquinongy | reverse complement strand
TAAGCATGACCAGATGGACAAGGACAACACGAGGAGGGGGAGGTGTCAGCACAGTGGCAGCTGAAATCGTCAGGTATCGTCTTGATCTGCAACACAACAGATGGGAGGTAATACCAGTTTGTATTATTATTATACCAAAGTATTTGTCAAATAATTGTTTCTGATTGGCTAAAAGTGAGTTCTGGAAGGGTCATGTAACTCCGACATACGGGAAAGTTGTGTGGACATTTATTCTAGATATTCTGGACACCTAATCATAACATAAAATAAGTCTATATCTCAGCAAGCATGGCAATGGAACACTTAGAATGACTGGTATACAGAACAAATCACTAAATCACTGCAGTGGGTTTTCTGTAGCAACCAAAACCCTGAGAAAGATCAAATTCACTAATAAAACATCTGAATATAAGCAAAAACACTTCTGTTCTACTAGTAAATATTTGCTTGTTTTGTTGTTTGTTGGCCGCTGTGGTGTAAGCGGTATAAACACCTCTGTTCAGTACATTACTTTGAAAAATGAACTACACAAAGGGAATCTGCTACACATCATCCAAATAAATGTGAAGAACGTTGCTTAGTCCAACTCAATTCTCAAAATGTGAAGGTCCGGCGTCAGGCCTGGTTCAGGTCGGGCTGAGAATGACAATTCTAATCCTTGTATGTCTAGCCAACCAAAGGCTCCAAGTCCACAACCTTTCACGGGCTCTTCTTCCCATCGGAGCCAAATTCAATGATGCATGCAACATTCTGTAAAGTATGAAGCTAATGTTTTGGACCTCTCTTCCCAGGTGCTTTTCCAGCATGATCTGCACCTGCATGTCCTGGTAGCCTCTGGTGGCAGACACTTGATGAGCACATTAATTGGAACAGTGGCTACACAATAACATGCTATACATGACGTCATGGGTTCTGAACTTCAGCGTCACACACCAATATAAGTTGCAGCTATCCCTCTGCTAAATCGGTGACTTTTGTTTTTGTTGTCCAAGTGAGACAAATGCTGTAAACTAAGAGGAGTCTGTATTTTGAATGATCAGTCATTGAGGATTATGTTGAATATAGTTTAGATGTCTTATAGGAGTACAAACCCGTCCTGAACATATCATAAGACTAAGAGCATAGTATCTGGAACAGATAATTTTCTGAGCTGAAGACCTCAGTTGAATCAATGTTGCAGTTGAGCAAGTAGAGGAAACAAAGCTTCTTGTGACCTTAAACTCTAAACTGTTATGGTCAAGACTTAATGATTCACTTGTTGTAAAGATGGAGGGAACATGTCTAAGGTTAGGAGACACTCTCCGTTTTCAACATCATGCCTGACCAAATGGGTCCTACGGACTATTGGTCCTATGGATCCTACAGATTATTGCCCGGTGGTTTGATCAGGCTACAAAGACAAAACTAGGAAAGCTGGTTCAGAGCAGGGCATCTTGCCCTTCGAAGGACAATTGTTGAAAGTTGAAAAGTTGAGAACAGGCTAAAAGCATGACTTGCTTTTGTAAGAAACATACCTGTATTGAAAAACAAAGTTAACTCATATTAAGCTTCAACATACACATACTCCACCAGACATGCGAACCAACTCCAAACAGCAAACATTGCTGTACAAAGGTAGAATTGGACTCCCCTTCCAGCTCATATTTTCAAAACATAGAACGAAGCAGGTTTCAACATCAAGTGTACATTGCTGACATACAGTGATAATAAATATGTTAACACTGTCAGGATAGTAATATAACATATGAATTTGTAAATTGTGTAAATACTGTACAATCCTACTATTTGTAATTCTTTGGGTGTGTTAATGTATTTTCTTGTTTTGTCAAGCTGTTATTTTTAGTGTGGACTACAGGAAGTGTAGCTTGTATCTGCATCAGCTAATGGAGATCATATTCAAATCATATACAAGTGCAAATATGAACTTCCATATCATGAAATGCACATTTACTGTTCACAATGTCAACATTTTTATCTGTATGCTTGATGTACCATTGCAAGGAGAAAGTTTCATAACCTGGGTGGACTGGTTGAGGGTTGTTATATTTTAACAATTTGTCAACAATTAAATGCACTCATAATGCACATCAAAATTAACATCCATTTTTCTGCACTGTAAAGGTTTGACTAACCAAATTTCCTTACAGTTTCCATGAATAAATGTCATGCCTTGCGTGCAATTCTCAGCTTGCTTACAGACCTTTTGGATTAAATCAGTGTTCATGTTTAGACTGCAAGTGGTCCAGTTTCCTTTATTAACATGGAAATAATGTAGACCAAATAAAATGCAACTACATATTGTGCTAAATGCTTATCTATTTCTGAAAACATCTGAATAGAAAAATAACCACTTTTTAACTGTAAACATTGTAGTGTTTGTAATTGAATTGTTTGATAGAAGGCAAGTAGATTTTTTGTATTTGACCAAATATTTTAGTGAGTTGGAAAGACATCTTTAAAAAGACATTTTTTTTGTTCACATTTTGGTCATAATTAGACCTCGTGGTTATATTTTTGTTTGACTGACGTCGCGACGACAATAAGACGTCAGAATGACGTTGTGTGCCTGTTGGGAGGGCTGTCGCAATTATTACATAATTGCCTGATCGAAATAACTTAAGCCAGATCGCAATACTTTTTATAGACAATCTTTTTGCACAATATTTTGATTCCAAAATCATGTTTCCAATCTGAATAAGGGATTTTGAAGCCAATGAAATAGCCTACCATGCGAATTATGTCCATTTTCATAGGATGTCAGAGCGTTTGACAGCTCTGCGTAAAGATATAGGCATAGATCATTTACTGAAATTCGTTTGCATCTAAATTTCAGTAGGCTATGTTTAAATCGAGTTTAGAATTGTTTTGCAATGCACCATAATCCCAGGTAGAAAAATTATTCTGGCCCGTAGGTGGGCCACATACTTCCTGTTTTGCTGGCCCACTATACGCCTAGGTCCCCGGCTCAATTCTGGTGCACATACTGCACTGCCATAACAATTAAGGTCCTGGCACAGAACTGGCCCACAACTGGCCTGCTTACTGTAAATTACTTGTTCTAAGAGGTGTGGCCCAAACCTGGGCCATCTAGCGCAAACATTAAGTGCTGGCCCACATACTGTACAAAAGTACTGTATGGCTGAGTTCCCATCTATGTCCCCGGTCCAGAAGCAGACTGCCACACCAACCTTATTTGGGGCTAAAATAAGCTAGCAACCTAATGAAAATACTTCTATTACAGCTGCATTAATACACAAGACATGAGCTTTTGCAGATAGTCAATATAGTTTATTACAAGTAAACCAAATCTGACAAAGTATAAGACCTTGAACATTTCTTTCCAACATAGCATTTGTTTCTGTTATTTCAGATTGTTATTTCAAACATATACATTCCTGAACCAAGGTAGAGGTGACACACCTGGGCTTAAAAGACTAAAACATGAGAATGCTTACTTGGACATGGAACAGTCATTCTAACAGGAAACTGATCTGAAAAATCCGTGCAGGCAATCCCTGCAGTCTGGCAAAAAAATAAAACAAACAGTTCAAGTGACTATTGAGAGCATTAATTACAGCTAACAGTGCAAATTACAAATTAAAAGTCCATAAATTATATTATGTTAATAAACTCAATTGCATTATCACTTTAATTTTTATATAACAGCTAAATTTGTGCTCATAGGTTTGCATACCCTGGCAGAAATTGTGAAATTTTGGCATTGATTTTGAAAATATGACTGATCATGCAAAAATAAAAAAAAGTATTTTATTTAAGGATAGTAATCATATGAAGCCATTTATTGTCACATAGTTGTTTGGCCCCTTTTTAAATCATAATTATTACAGATATCACCCAAATGTCCCTGAGCTAAAGTTTACATACCCTTGAATGTTTGGCCTTGTTACAGACACACAAGGTGACACACACAGGTGAAAATGGCAATTAAAGGTTAATTTCCCACACCTGTGGCTTTTTAAATTGCACTTAGTGTCTGTGTATAAATATTAAATTAATTTGTTAGCTCTCATGTGGATGCACTGAGCAGGCTAGATACTGAGCCATGGGGAGCAGAAAAGAACTGTCGAAAGACCTGCGTAGCAAGGTAATGGAACATTATAAAGATGGGAAAGGATATAAAAAGATATCCAAAGCCTTGCAAATGCCAGTCAGTACTGTTCAATCACTTAAGTGGAAAATTCAGTGATCTCTTGATACCAAGCCAAGATCAGGTAGACCAAGAAAGATTTCAGCCAAAGCTGTCAGAAGAATTGTTCGGGATACAAAGAAAAACCCACAGGTAACCTCAGGAGAAATACAGGCTGCTCTGGAAAAAGACAGTGTGGTTGTTTCAAGGAGCACAATACGACGATACTTGAACAAAAATGAGCTGCATGGTTGAGTTGCCAGAAAGAAGCCTTTACTGCGCCAATGCCACAAAAAAGCCTGGTTACAATATGCCCGACAACACCTTGACATGCCTCACAGCTTCTGGCACACTAATTTGGAGTGATGAGACCAAAATAGAGCATTATGGTCACAACCATAAGCGCTATGGAGAGGGGTCAACGAGGCCTACAGCGAAAAGAATACCATCCCCACTGTGAAGAATGGTGGTGGCTCACTGATGTTTTGGGGGTGAGTGAGCTGTAAAGGCACGGGGAATCTTGTGAAAATTGATGTCAACACGAATGCAGCATGTTATCAGAAAATACTGGTAGACAATTTGCGTTCTTCTGCACGAAAGCTGTGCATGGGATGCTCTTGGACTTTCCAGCATGACAATGACCCTAAGCACAAGTCCAAGTTGACCCTCCACTGGTTACAGCAGAAAAAGTTGAAGGTTCTGGGGTGGCCATCACAATTGCCTGACCTTAATATAATCTAGCCACTCTGGGGAGATCTCACACGTGCGGTTCATGCAAGACGACCAAAGACTTTGCATGACCTGGAGGCATTTTGCCAAGACGAATGGGCAGCTATACCACCTGCAAGAATTCAGGGCTTCATAGACAACTATTACAAAAGACTGCACGTTGTCATTGATGCTAAAGGGGGCAATACGACATATTAAGAACTAAGGGTATGCAGATTTGAACAGGGGTCAGTTAATTTTTTTATTTGTTACATGATTGTGCCATTCTGCCATAACCTACAGTTGAATATTAATCCCATAACAAATAAGATGTGTTTTGCCTGCTCACTCATATTTTCTTTACAAATGGTACATATATTACCAATTCTCCAAGGGTATGCAAACTTTTGAGCACAACTGTATATTGACAATTTCGAACATTTTCGCAAGTCTATAGCAGGGTTCCCACACCATCATACACATCAAATTCAAGGACTTTAAGGACTTTCTAGGCCCAATTCCCTCAAATTCAAGGACCCAACGTGGCATAGTTGGAGATATGGATCAAGATTAATCACTGTTACATACTGAGAATTTTTATAATCAGAACTAGCAGGCTTCACAGAAGCTCACAGACAACAATTAAAAAGAGAGGCTTGAATGTGTGAATACTTCAATTGTGCAGTGTTACAGTGATGGCAGACTACTAGGTCTCTAATTTCTATTCTTACACAAAATATGAATTCAAGCACTTTCAATGACCCATGTCTATTTATGTTCATTTTCAACAACTTTCAAGGCCTTGATTTGTTTTTCTCAAATTCACAAACTTTCAAGAATTAAGGACCTTTGGGAACCCTGGTCTATAGACTATAGAGCTGGGACAATAAACTGAACATTTCAATTTTAAACACCAACCAAACCAACTTAGTGGCCATTTTGGTGATAATGTTGAAGAATTGTCCACCAGGAGGAGAGACAGGGAAGGTTGGACACACCCTCAGTGTCGGATGGACACACCCTCCCCAACTCACTCCATTCGCTGGCACACACTCCACGATGCCACACTTCATAACATCAACCCCTCTTCCAAAGTCAATCATGGCAGAGGTGCCGCCACACTCCTTTCTCATGTCCTTCTACCTCAATCCTGGTCAGTTGCAGACACCTTTTCATTACTGCCTCCACATCACTCTCGGAGGCCATTGATGGCACTGGATACCTCTGCACAGCAGCTAAATGGACAGGAGTACAAATGATTGTGAAGATGTGAAAATTAAGTTGCAGAGTGAATTCAGTATTGTAATTGCAAGACACTTTTTACAGGAAAATCCTTACCAATAAAACCTCCCTCAACCAGAAAAGGAACCAGGCAAGCCTAGTTCAGCCGGCCCGCAATGAAAAGGAGTAAATATTGTTGACCTCACTGGATTCCAACCCAGGACTCCCACTTGAGACGCACTGTCTTTAACCACTACACCACGGTGCTAGACATTGGGCAGGTTGCTGGACACCATTTACCATTGTGTTAAACTGATTAACATTTCTTATTAAGTTAACCTCCACCAGAAATAGCATCTATGAACTGTATGGCTTTTGCCACTGGTCGTTTTAACATCTTATTAGCCAGTAATAGGCTTTACCAGTATCTACTAACTTACAGCTTGGCATAGTCAAAACAATGGAGTAATTGCTAGCGAGACTGAATTTTTTCACTGACAAATCTATTTCATTTCCAGAAACAGTCGCAATATAACCATAAACATTTTTATTTGTACGCTAACTATAACGTAGCTACTGAAGGTTACAGCCAGCAAAGTACTTGCACATCTGGAACAAATCCGAATGCATGCTTTGACTGTGAGGATTCGAACGCGGGACCTATACAGTAGTTTGCAGGTTTCCTTCTCTAACCACTACGCTATTTAACAGGGGTTGGTCAGTCAGTAACATTCGCTCTTCTTGGCCGGCTCCGCTTATGTGGTCCGGCAAAAAAGTAACTGGTACCAGGTAATATACTAACTTTTGGCCAGTGGAAAAGCAAAAAAGGCGAACCGTGTAGAGCCGAGTTGAGGTGGTACCATGCAGTGGAAAAACTCCCTTTTCAACTTTTTTGGAAAGGAAAGAAAAAGATTGTGTGGTCTCTTAATTTTTTCCGGAGCTGTATATACCTGAAATGACTGCCAGTGTCTCTGTGTTCACTGGCAGATCTGTCTGAGGCATGTCCCTCCCTTCTTTTCTGATGCAGCTCAGAGTTCATTTTCTCGTGGGTTTTCATACATTTAAACAAATTGGTGGTGTTGCCACAGTATCGAACAACCTTCCTACATACATTGTAGTTCGCAATGTTTTCATGTACAGTTGTAAAATATGTCCACAAGATGCTCCTCTATCGTTCAGCTATGGCATTCATGCATTCAATTAATGAACTTTTAGGCCTGTATCTCGGATTTGCGTTCGGCTCCGGTATTCAGGGTGCACAGTCACAAGCAACAGTAGAGCTGGAGAAGCACTTTTCATGACTACTGAGCTTTGTTTGCATAGAGTGACAGTTCTACTCTTTGATGAAATCGGTACAACCTAGAAGAAAGAAACTGAAACTGGTATCAATCCTATTGACGGTAGAATCGATCTTCAAAAACGAGATGTAGAATCGATATTTTGGGATCGACCCGCCCACCCCTAGCCTACGGTGCTTTGTCTTCGTTTCGCTGCATTACGGAATGCTCAGATTGCTGTGCATTGAATTGAAGTTACGGTTTAACGCGCTGGAATTCAGGTGTTAGGCCTAGGCTTATGTATTAATATCTGTTATCAAAGCATTTCTGACATACACAGTAGTTTCAATAAAGTGTAAAGGAAATTGTGTTGCAGTGGTGATTTTACAAAAGTTACATCTAGCTTTAAAGAATGGCCCATTACTCTTGAGGGGAATTGGTGGAGATAGCTTTAAAATGCAGACACCAAAATCAATGTAAGAAAGATTAGGCTACAACATGGATGGATAGGGAATCAACAAAAATGACTGTTTAGCCAGCTTAGGCTAATTAGTTGACAAAAACTCCCAAACTGCTCCCTTAAGCGATCAGAATTCAAACAAAGCATTGGAAACAAACAATAACTGGATGGCTTGCCAGATGTAAGTAAATCCTAAGCAATGAATGCTTTTGTCATGCAGACTAGTCAGCGCCAAGCCGTCACTGATAGCCAAGGCAACAGTGCGAGTGGGTTAGGGCCCACATAGACACACGACACCCCTCCAAGTAGTCTAATCACACACGACTGAGCTCAGCAATAAAATTTCACAATTAAATGGATAGCCTACTTTTTCATGTAACCTGCAGTGTTTGACTTGGTCCGTTTCGGACCAAGTTTTAGGCAGTTTTAGGCAAAGAGTATTCTGGTTTCTTTTTTTAGGCAAAAGAGCCGCCTGGGACCTCTGGGATAGTCTACTTAAATTGAACAAGTTTGATTACCGTATACATTTTGATGGACATAGTCTAATGTACGATTTGTCTTTTCCTGCATCTATTTATCCCATGTCAAGCGCTGGTAACCTGATAAAAATCCATGCAAACAACGTCCTCTGAGAAGTTGAATCCACAACACGAGTTTTGAGCATTTCTAGCAAGTCTAAATTGATTGCAAAACGTTACTGTCCCACTTGCAAAACTGTTTTGTGTGGTCGGTGTATGCGTCTTCATTTGTCACGTCCAAATACATAATAACAATGTCATTATACTTATTTAATATAGCGATCAGCAACCACGTGAGCGATCAAATGCAAGTTGATGCCTTTACCTTGGCATGACCCCTTATTATTTTTACAGACAATGAAATGGCAGGCTACATTAACTTCCGAATAAGGGTCAAATGTTTAGGTCGAGCTCAATATTTTCTGTAGATCAATAACTTAGTTAAAAAAACTAAGAATTGTCACATTTGTAATATTCTGCCTTCAATTAATTTTGCTGGACAATAAAACAACTTTAAAGTCATGTTTTCACATTTCTACACCCTGGCCTTTTACTTTTGTAGGGCAGTACAGTAGAGTTATGTCTGTTTACTCCTGTATAGTTACAACACGCATGCGAAACCTTTTGAAGACATGCCCGGGCTAAAAAGGCCTACTTTACAGTGTGTGAGTCTGTGAGCGGCGTGAGTTTTGGAAGAACATTTTTGGACTTCGGTTAGTAGAGGTAAGCTTTCATTGTTTCATTTAGATGGTTGTTTTAATGATTAAAGGCAGCATTGTTGGATGTGATTAATTAGGTCAGTTTCGCAAATACAGCCTTGTTTTCACTGCCTTTTTATATAACAAGGTAGCCTAGCTAACTTTTCAACATAAGTTTACTTTGAAATGCGCTTTCGTTATGCAATTGTCCAACTCTTGAGAAATGGCTAGGTAATTATTAAGACGCATGGTTTTAACGTTAGCCCCTATTTTACTCCTAATTGGCTCCCTAAATTATACAGGAATTCTAGAAATACATTAGATGGACAAGAAACTTGAATCTTGAGATTTTCTGTCTGGTGGCCCTTACATCGTTTTTGCAGATGTATTCAAGCTACTCGAGTCATCAAAGACGACATTGTGAGGATTGCTTGATTCATAGGGTAGAGTATAACAGTGCGTTCCATTCACCTCGGAAGTTGGAACTGGGAATGACTAATCACCCGAGTTGATCGCGTTCGTGTCCAAAGTCGGAAAACAAGATGGACGCCCCCATTAAAGCTTTTGTTGTGCTTGCCCTTTCGGAATATATACAATGTTTTTAATTGTATTTCACTGTGTAAAAAAATGTTTTGACCGCTTTTTAATAGGCCATTCCTGTATAATTATGAACACTAGTCTGCTAAACGGCATTCGTATATTGTCCGTTTTACAAGGTGCTGCTGGAACGCCCAGTTTAAGTCGGAAGTTTAGAGGGGGTGTAACGGTACGCAAAGGTGATTTAAAGTTACGCTTCCGTACGATTTTGGTGCAGAGGATTTTTTCGGTCCTTATGATTTCCGCGATGGAATGACGAAAACGCGGATGGTATGACGGAATTTGATCATGAAAATGGAATCAACTGTAAAACGTGGAATAGTGTAGAATAGTTCATAATCTGCTTGATATTCCCCAAAATACACCAACTAGGGCTCATTATAATAGTAACCTCAATGATTTCCTAATTTTCAAAATAAAGAGGCTGGACAGATGAAAATTTTAACAACGCTTTTTCCTTATATAGTTGTGTTTGTCATTGAGTACAGTTTCATAATATACCTTACATTCAAGGTTTGCTGTAGTGTAAAAGAAATTGCCAGATAACAGGTGTAATTTGGGGGCTTTTTTACCCTGGGTCTTCTTATTAATTCTATTGAGCGCTGTGGCACCAACTCTTCTTTAGAACGCGTTCGAAACATTCTAATTTTAGCCAATTGTTCTACGTCACAATACCATACTTGCCGACAGAGTAAACAAGCTTGCTGTTGCCTCACACCATTTCCTTTAATAAACGGCCTACTAAATGTCTTACCTGGGTTACAACTCATAAAAGCCAACAACAAAAGCAAAACCTTTTCCACTCGTGGTTAAAAATAAGTCCTATTTCTGTATTGTTATTGTCGTGGAAAAATGTATCTTCTTGCCAAAAAGGATGCAACAACTCAAAACATGCAATAACTCAGGAGTTTGTGGATTCAATTTAGACTTTTATTCAGTAATCATAAAAGCCGAGTTGACCTGCAGGAACAACTGTCTGGCCAACCCAGGACACACATATTTAAACAGTGTTATCTTGTACAATCTTCCTGGCCATCCCCTTATGTTAATTCTTGGGCGGATCTTTCTCCCCATCCGCCACCATTGTTTCCCAATCTTCCAAGATCCTTACCTTGTTAAATATTGGTGGCGCAGGCTTCAGAGATTTGTATAAAAATAATAGAGCCATTAGGGCCCTACACATTTCTTATTACTTGATTATTTATACAGTCATTGATCATGTTATATATTGCTGATACATTGATTGCTGTTACCATAATGATTCTTTGTTTTCTCACTCACGTGCCTATTGATTATACATTCATTCATAAAGGGTGATAGTTCAGAAACAATCCTATGTCAAACCTCTATATTTTCTAGATTATTTGTCTGCTTATGACAATTTCAAGCCTTCATTGTATCATTTTAGCTAACCAATTCAAATTATCTTTGAAATTGTTTGTTGTTTGCTTAATGGATGACAAGTAATTTACATTGTCATGTTTGTTATTAGGTTTGAACTCGAGCGTATAATGCGCACATTCACTTACTAACAAAATCATATGTATCGTCGAAGTCGTTGCTTAGCTGCTGGCACACATTTTTAGATCTGAAGCAGTTGCTATCTTAGATTATGAGCCCAGCACGGCCCAGCAGACGGAATAAATGTAGTACTCACCAATGGCCAGTAAGAGAGGCAAGTGAGGTCAATAGGGTACACAGTAATGTACCCCATTATTATCAATAGGGTACAGTAATGTACCCTATTGATAATAATGGCAAGCGGCTACACAGGGATACGACATGTAATGGTCTTTAACATTGAGAATTGGCAGTTATATACAGTGACTGGGTGTGGTGTACCTGTTATGATGGTGGTATTGCTTCATGTTGCTTTTAGGGAGGGGATGGTACAATATTAGCAAGAATAGCGACCTTCTGAAACATCTTATCAATAGAAGAGTATTGTATTTAAATTAATAACTCTGCAGGGCTGCTTGTTGTTAATGGCGAAGATTTTGACATCACAAATTAGCTACTACTACTACTACTGTTGGCCGTTTAAGGCTAGTTTAACAAAATCAACCTCTGGATATTATGTGTTTTCCAAAGACTTTCCTCTCAACTGTGGGAAGAATTGTAAAGTGTAGGGCGGGAGGGGATGGCGTGATGTACTCGTCACTGAAAAACTCATACGTAGACTAAAGTACAAAATAGAGCGCGCTGCCGGGAATATTTTTGTCAGGGTGGGATGGTTATGTGGAACTGAACTAAAATGCTATGTGGCAATTTTCTTGGTATGCACCCTTTTTTCTTTCTAAGCATTTCAATATCCCATATGCTAGCGTGGCTACCCAGCCTCACAATGGTCTCTATTTGTAATACACCAACAGATTACATTATGGCATGTTATGAAAATTGTCTCACAAATTGATCCTCATCTGTGCAAGTTTTTCTCTAATTAGGTAAGGAAATAATCTTGAGGATTATCATTCGTCGTCCCTATCTTTTGGAAGAATATAGTACCTTAATTTGAAAAAAATGTCACTAAGTTTGTGGACAACTTACTAAAGTGCTAATTAATCGTAATTGTCCTATAACATCTTACGTTAGCTTTCACAATTTCAGAAATACACATTACTTTATGAACACTGATCCTGCCTAAGTTTCCCTATGGAAAAATGCTATAGCCTACATGTGCACCACACTGTCTACTTCAGGGGTTGCATTCACAAAACATCTTAAGGCTAAAAGTAGCTCCTAAGTTGCTGATTTCTGCTATGCAGCACTGAAAAATTACATATATAACAGTCTTCTGTCAGTAGAATATTACATCAAACAATGAATGCCCTCTCCAGACCCCATATTGTCTGACAAATTATTCAGTTTCATCATTCTCAAACTACAAAAAACAGTATTCCTTGTGCATTATGGGGGTGGAAAATGTAGTGTGGTTGGATTTATAACAATCTCTCCAAAGGTAATGAGCACATGCAAATTAACAACAATAACATCCAAAAATTGTTTTGTATTAGATATGTTCCCAGATATCTTCAGCTCAAACCATTTCTCAGTGTGCTCCACCTTATAATATTCTTTTCCTTGTGCCATCTACTATTTAAATTTTGTTTTGTTTATATATTTCCCATGTAGTTTTTCCTTCAAAAATGTATACAATACACACTATATATGCACAATGCAGACTTTCAGTATGAAGGCAAAGTATGAAAAGTGTAAGTCTTATTGTTGCTGCTGAATGTATATAACATTTCACTGTATACTTTTATTTTGAAGGCAAAATACAAAAACCTTATTTCTTGCTGCCCAATATCCAATGTTGCCTTCATGATGCTAATCTATTGTAGGCGATTGTAGCTATTGAACTGCGACAATTAGTTAGTGAGCTAGGTAGCTAGCTAACTTCTTACCTATGGTTGTCACAGAAAATGACTACCTTCTTTATATCAATCTTACAGCCACTTACTGACAGGTCAACACAAACGTGTGCGTGCACGGGCACAGGCAGTTATTTCTGTGACCTCTCTAGCTTGATAGTCGGAACGTGCAGGATGGTGTTGCTCTGCTCAGATGCTCGTGTGACAGTAAACTGCGCATAATGGTAAACGGTTTGGTAAAAAAAAAGTAGTATTTCATAAATATAATCTGTTTTTCTGTGGCAGCGCATCACAATTCAGCAGCAGCGGTGCTGCTGTTACAGTCAGAGGCAAACAGTCATTGCTAACAGAAAAATGAAAACAGCATATTTGCCATATTTATTTATGAGTATATCACGTGCTGGGCTACTTCAGTTACGAAGTTATGGCTTCGAGATCCATCTCCGGGGGAAAACTTGAAGTTTAGAATTGTAGTTCTGCACACCAAAAAAGTAACGTGTGGTTAACCCTAGACAACATTAATTTGGATCACAAAGCGTACTGAACTGAACATCCTGTAACGAACAGTATGGATACTGTACTGTTACACCCCTATACATTCATGGGAAAATGTTAAATCTATGTATTTTTATTTTGCTATCTGACCTGGCCAGAGTAGCATTTTGGGGTATATGCAGTTCTTCTGCCAGCTTTATGAAGTTCTTTTACTTTTTCCCTCCATTAAATACATCAAAGTTTAGAGAGTCATTATTTTTTGTGTCATTAATAATTTTTATTTTATCCAATATTACAGAAAACTCCTTAAGGTACCTTTTGAGGAAGACAAAAGGAAGGCATGCTCCAGTGACGAGGTCAGCTGTATTTTCTCCTATATTTTTTGGACATTCATACACATCATGCCTACTGTTTGGTCAAACTTTGAACAGCCTCCTTACTGTGAGGCTAGTCCTAGAAATCTATGTCCCTGGAATTCTCTTCTTCAAATTTTGAGAAATCAGCCAGAATTTTGGGAGTCTTTCCATGTGATATGTGTAACTGAGGTTACACCTGTACTAGCTGAGCTTAAGACAATTGTGTTGAGTGGGAGTTACAAAGGGAATGCCACCAAGTTAAGACATCTGGCCTCTGTTGCACAGAACAAGCCTTCATTAGCTGATGGTTCCCAGCATGACATTGTAGAAGTCTGGGGTAATCTTACTGATGTTGTGAAGAGGGAAATGGAATATCTAGGTGTACAAGATGAGGACAACCTAGCTCAACTCTTTGCCGTTAAGGTTCGAAGTGTTGTACAAATTCTTGAAGGCAGTGAGGGAAGGTGTCCTGAGTGTAACATGCACCCCAGAGATTCAGATGATCCAGCTCAGTTTGTGTTTCAGGTTCATCTCAATAGAAATCATAATAATCTGCAGGCATTAATGGATCTTGAGCTAGCTAAGACAGAGGATATTGAGGCCAGGAGGTGCATATTCTGTGCTGTCAGGAAAAATGATAAAAGTAGGAATTGGAAAGTTTCAATTCAACATGTCCTTACCCATACTCCGAAAATCCTTTTAATTCAGCTAGTCAGATTTGATGACAATTTGCAGAAGGATTTCTCCTTTGTCAAAGTCCCCTTTCAGCTCAAAGTACAAGAGGACTATTAAGACCTGAACGGTGTGGTTAATCAGGAAGGAAGTATGAGTGTAGGACACTACTATGCCATTGTAAACAAATATGGAAAATGGTATCTCTTCAATGATTCTGCAGTACCTATTGTCACAGCACAGGCAGTCAATACACACAACAATTACATCCTTATGTACAAAAAGAACACATCTGGTCCAAGCCCCAGCCAGTCAGCTTGGAAATCAGTAACTGGAAAGCAGGAAACAAAATTCATTTTGTGGGAGAAACAGGGAAGTCAGATGCATGAGGTTCCTCATATCCAACTTCTGTTGGTTGAGGAAAAACTGGGCCCTGTAATGTCTTCAACATCTCAAATTAGAAATGTTGACAGTGAGTTGCAGGGGGGTGGAATTATTACAGAGATGGCTGAAAACCTAGATTGGACAGAGGTTAAATTGAAGAGGGGGAATAAAAAGAGTCTCATAAGCTCTGATCTAACCAAAACCAAAAAACATGAACAATTCCATACAAAAGGTAATTTGTTTGGAATCCTTAACCACAATGTCAAAGACATTTGCAGCAGCGGTAAAAAAGAGATCAGTAAGAGTCTTGTGCAACATCTCAATAAGTCCATAAATTGTCAGGCCAACTATGACATGGATTTACTGCGAAAGGAGAAGCAGAGAGAGACTCAGAGAAATAAAACACAAAAAATGAGAGCTAGGCAGATAGAGAGACGCAGAAGCCACAAGAGCTAAACATGCTGCTGCCGAACGTGTTTCTAGGCAGAAACAGATAGAGACGCAGAAGCCACAAGATCTAAACACGCTGCTGCCGAAGTGCTTCTAGGCAGAAACAGATAGATAAAGAAGCTGCAAGAGTTAAACACACTGCTGCCGAAGTGCTTCTAGGCAGAAACAGATAGATGCAGAAGCTGCAAGAGTTAAACACGCTGCTGCCGAACGTGCTTTCAGGCAGAAACAGATTGAGACAGACGCAGAAGCCGCAAGAGCTGAACACACTGCTACTGAACGTGCTTCTAGGCAGAAACACAGAGATAGACGCAGAAGCCGCAAGAGCTAAACACGCTGCTGCCGAACGTGCTTCTAGGCAGAAACAGATAGAGATTGACGCAGAAGCAGCAAGAGCTAAACATGCTGCTGCTCAGCATGTTTCTAGGGAGAAATGGTTAGAACAGGACCCAGAGAGCATAAGGATATATGAGAGAATCAAAAGTAGAAAATGGGTACAGGAACAACTAGAGATAGGTCCAGAGGATTACAGAATGTCCAAGGTAGATAGAAAGGCTATGTTAAGAAAAAGACTTCATGAGCAAATAAATAGTAAAGCTATAGGGAGGATAGGACTATTTAGAGACCATGTCTGGGATGGACCAATTTTTGTTTGTGTAAATTCAAGGAGGATTAGGTTTTATAACCAGGTGAAGAAATATGACAACACACTAATTTCTCAGATTTCCAAAAATAATCCTGATGTACTTCAGAAATGTGTTGGAGATTGTGATGAATTACTAAGAATTAAGGGAGATTTCTGGATTTGTCACAATTGTAACTTAATACTAAGCAAAGGAAAACATTTTCCGATGAGTCATCCAAATAATCTCCAATTGGTTGACATTATAGGTAGGGATGAACTTCAATTATCAGAACTAGAAAATGCAATGATAGCTCTGAATATTCCTTTCCAGATGATTTACCAACTCCCCAAATCAAGGTGGAATGGAACAGACATGCAACTAGTGAATATTCCTATATTTGAGAGTGATGTCAGTAAGACTCTAACAGCATTGCCTAGGACACTAAAGGAAGCTTGTCTTATAATAAAAGTCCAGTTAAAAAGAAGAAAGTCCATGAAAAACACCCATATTGAGGAATATGTTGATGTCAAGAAGATACTGAGGGCAATTAAAACATTCAAAAACTTAGGAAACCCCTACTACCAGGTTATTGCTAACAGTATAGACCAATACCAGGAACGATGTCAGTGTGAGGATCCTGAGGGATATCAGTTACTTTTTGGAACTTTTAATGATGAAAGTAATCCTAATGACCCAGGAGATTTCGCAAATGATGTTGAGAATGAAAATGAGGAATCCTCTAAATTGAACGAGGACGTTTATGATGAGGAAGAGGAGAGGTACAGAACTCAGAATGCAATACAGAAACAGAAGTTTCATGGAAATAGGGCTACAATGATGGTCCATGATTACCCTGAGGTTGAGGTTAGGGAGGATCAGCCAAGCTTTCATAGAACTGATGGAGATGTTGACACTAACCCCCTGGTAATAGCTCCTGGTGAGGATAACATTCCAAGTAATATTTTACAAGAGAAGGACTGGGATGGAAAGTCGTTTCCTTGCTTTCATCCAGATGGTAAGAATGGTTGTTTTACCAAAAGACTAACTAAGCTACATATGCAGCAATACTTCCAACAAAGAATACTCAATGTTGACAGGAGATTTGCAAACACTCCCAGCTATTGTTTTGCTGCATTTGCGTGCAATGAAAAAAATGTGCTTGAAAGGAATATTAATGTTGCATATATGCAAGGGAAAAAGACTACTACAGGCTCCCATGCAACCACATATACACTGCATGATCACTACAGTGTACTAGACAAATCGCCAGGTTCTCCCAGATTTTGGCAACAAAAAAAGTATGAACTTATTGCAAGACTGGAGAATTTAGGCCCTTTCCAACTATTTTTTACTCTTAGTTGTGGGGAAAAAAGAATGAATGAGAATTTTACTACATTTTAACAAGAACACAAAATTGATTATGTTGTAGTAAACGGTCAAGAACAGTGCTTAATTTATGGTATTTTTCTTGATGAGTTTCTACAGAGGGAAGACAATCAAAGAAAACATGACTTTATTCGTCAAAATATTTTGACTGTCACACTAAATTTTGATTACAGGGTAAAGGGATTTATAAAACATATAATCACTAATGAGAGCAGTCCTTTCAGTGTACAGTTTTATAATTACAGGGTTGAATTTCAACTCCGTGGGGCAGCCCACACACATGGGACTCTCTGGGTCAATTTGGACAAATTTGTTGAAAAAATGGAAGAGGAGCGAACTGGAGAAAGACCCTTTACTTTCATAAGTCACAAAGGTAAATTGAGGAAGGTTGAGCAGGAAGTCAATGAAAGAATTGAGGAACTGAATAAGGATTTAGAGGGTAGGAGGAGGCCTATTGTTGAAAGTAAAGTAAAAAAGTCTAGGCAAGTTTTCAAAAAGATTAGGAATGAGGAGTTAGGCATTGGAGACATGACAGAGGCAGATCAAAATGAGCCTCAGGAAGAAAATTAAGCTGATAAAACCAGACCAGAAGGTTGCTTTGAGTCATGCACATCTGTCTTTAGTAGTGATGAATCTGACTCGGACTTGAGTTTTTCTGATAAAGAGTGCACCAAACTTTTGACAGACTTTGCTGACAGATGGATATCTGTGTCTCTAAAAGATCCCTGCACTAGAGATCTAGTCATGGAACTAAATCAACACCGTCATTTTAAAAAATATTGTCAAAAACGTGGAGAGGGTAATTGTAGATTCAATTTCCCTAGATTGCCCAGTCTCAAAACATTAATAGCTATTCCTGCTAGGGTTAAATATTCCACTGATATCAAATTGAGAGAAGAAAAAATAAAGGTAGCCAAAAAAATTAAAATAAACGTTCAAGATGTTCTTGACAATAAAGAACAAATGGCCTATTTTATTGGAATTCACCAACCATTAATTGATGATTTTATAATGTGTAAAGGCCTTATCCATCATGTCGAGGCAATTTTATATGAGAGACAGTTCAATATTATTAATGCCAACTTTCCTTACGTTGATGATGTAACACACTTGTTAGCTGAATACAATGCTCACTTTGGATCGGATCTAGATAATATAGATGATATTTTGGATACTGATCTACACAAATTTAGAGAACAATATGAGGAAAAAATATGTGACACTATTAATATTGAACATATAGAAAAAGAGAGGCTTGAGTTGGTTTTGAATGCAGCACATTTAGAGGGGACCTTTGAAGAGCAACTCGCCCAATATGAGGAGGTGCTCTGTTTGTCTTATGGTGCAAGGGGATATGAAGTCATTCTAAAAAGGGACATTGATGAGGTCATGATTAACAATTACAATCCAGAATGGAAACGAGCTTGGAATGCAAATATGGATTTACAACTTTGTTTGGATTATTTTGCAGTTATCACATCACTTATTACTACATGAAAGATGAATCAGGGACAATACAATTCATTAAGGAAGCATTAAAAGATAAGGAAAGTGAATGCCTCCGACAACAAATGAATATTGTCAAAAATGTTTTTCTTACGCACAGACAATCTGGAGAATGTGAAATTTCCTATAAACTTTTCCCATTCCTGCATATGGCTGATTCTAATATTATAGCTATTTACATTCCAACTGGGTTTAAACAAAACATGAGTGGGTACTTGCAACAGGTTACAGAAGATGAGGCAAAGTATCATGATGATGTTGTTGCATTAGAAGGTAAACAGGGGAAATTGTATGTAGAGAAAGAGAACATTTTTGAGAAATATCTTGAACGACACAAGAAAGTCAAATGTATTTCTTACATCCAATTTGTCCAGAGGTATGAGCCCTGCCAAAATGGTCCAGTAAAAGTTGATAATTTTTGGGAGAAAGAGTTTTTTGGGTATTTAAAAGAAAACTTGAAAGACATTCCACAGGAGTCTCAAGTAGAAATTACAGAAAATGAGGGGTTTATAGATTACCCTGAAAAGTTATTTGAGAACATTGTTTCTCAGAAAGGAAAAGCTAAAAAGACCCAAAAGCAAAATAAAATTGATATGAACCCTGATGACTTTATATATGAATATCCACAACCGCATATCAGAAGAAGATTGCCTAGATTTATTCCTTTGCAAACTCAAACTCCCGGTCATAACAGGTGGATGAGAAAAAGAACTAAAAGGGTCATAAGATTCCATTAAATTAAAAGACATGAACATCCCCCCGAATTTTACTATACAGAAATGCAACTTTATTACCCATTCAGTAATGAGGCAGACCTTTTTCCAGATCATTTTGATGAGTGCCAAGAAAAGTACTTTGAAAGGAAAAAGGCCATCAAAAACCTGAAGAAGAAACTAATGCCTCACCTTGATGCTGTAACTGAAGTTAGGGAAAGGGCAGAGGAGTTGATATGTAATATTGGAGATGACCTTGATGCCAATAAAGAGCTGCAAGATAGTCAAGCTAGGGAGGAAATGAACATCCTGATATGGTAGTGAAAGATCCTGAATCAAGTGGGATTCTGAATACTGATTCTACCCTTTCAGATGGTGACAGGACATTTAGGAAAATTGAAGTGCAAAATGACAGAGCTTTATGCCAAAGTCAGAACTCTGGACAAAAATCAGAGAGCAGTGATTGATTTGGTCCTTGGGTTTGCCAGACAGTTCCAAAGAGCAGATCATCAGAGAGGGAAGAATCCATGGTCTACTCCTCCTCTGCTACTTGTCCATGGAAATGCTGGCACGGGCAAAAGTCATGTAATTGATGTTGTTTCACAGTTGTTACAAAAGTCTTTTCAGAAGAGTGATCAACCAGACCATCCATACATTTTGAGGCTGGCTTTTACAGGCAATGCTGCATCAATTATTAAGGGCCAGACTTTACATTCAGCTTTCCAGCTACCATTTCATAACAACTTCTTCACACAAGAAGAAAGCAGTTGCAAAACTTGCAAATCATAATTATTGATTAAATTAGTCTTGTGAAGTCAGACATGTTATATCAAATTTACTTCCGACTTTCAAAAGATATCAGACAAAACAATTTACCCTTTGGAAATGTTGGTGATTGTTTTTGGAGATCGCCTTCAAATCAAACCTCCAATGGGAACTTTTGTATTCAGTGAGCCCCTCTTTGATAAAGCCCAAATGGAGCATGCCATGACACCACTTTGGAAGAAATTTTCTGTAATAACCCTAAAAACAAATCACAGACAGGGAGAAGACAGAGAATATGCAGAACTCCTGAATAGAGTAAGGATAGGCAGGCAGACCAGTGAAGACATTGCACTCTTAAACACTAGAGTGTTTCCATGAGAAAGCTCAAACTTGCCAGAAAATGCTCTCCTTGTCTCAGGGACGAATCAAATTGTCAATGAATACAATGAGAGAAAGCTGAATGTACTTCCTGGGGAGCTCTATGAGTTTCAAGCTAAAGTTTCCAGCAGTACTAGGAGAGAAATAAAACCTCCAGTAGATAACACCGGTATGGTCAGAAATTCACCAATTCCATACAAACTGAAAGTTAAAATTGGAGCACGAGTAATGTTAACCTTTAACATTGATGTGGTTGACAGTCTGACCACTGGAACTGCTGGAGAAGTGATTGGTTTTAAAACACTTCCTAATGGTATAGTTAAGTATATTATAGTGAAATTTGACAATGAGGAGAGTGGGAAGGAGAGGTGGAAAAACTACAATTTTCCTAATATGAATGCCACTGCCACTGACTTACTAGAATTTGAATTCAGTATGAGGAAAAAGAGTACAGCAACCGCTACAGCAATAAATGTTCCTTTAAAATTTGCCTGGGCTACAACAGCGCATAAAATTCAGGGTCATACTGTCAAAAAGACTGACAAGCTCATTGTGGATTTCAAATGCTGTCTTCAGCCAGCAATACTTTAGTCATGCTCTCACGTGTTCAATGTCTTTGGCAACTCTATATATTAGAGACACTTCCTGTAGAGAAAATAATGCCTTGGCCAGATGCAATTATTGAACTGGAAAGACTACAAACATTAGATCTGGATAAACCAAAAGAATCATCCCCCTCAGACTTTGAGATAGTGTCATTGAACACCCTTTCCCTAATAGCCCATATAGATGATATTAAACTCAACCCTAATATCGTGTCTGCTCAAGTGATTCTGCTCCAGGAGACTTCACTTCCAGCCAATCAAGAGCCTGGAGACCTATTCAAACAGGAAGGCAAACGTAGCCAGTTTAACAGCAGAGGTCACAGGAAAGGGATAGCCACCTACTTTCCACCAGATTTTGTATTCTTCAAAGATGCAAATGATGAAACATTTCAAATAACATCTCATCAAATGAATTAACCATCACCAATGTATATAGGTCAAAAATGCAAATGATGCCTCCTTGGCTGCTCTGGCAGATGTCATACAAGACTATTCAGTTTCCCACATCACCTTAGGAGACTGGAACTTTTGCCAGAGAGATGTGACGCCAAGCATCCAGTCAAGCAATTTCAGGAGGAGCATCACTTTCTAGCTGGCATTCACCCTCCACAATCCACTCAAAGAAAGGGTCGATGCTTAGACAAAATATATACAAGGTTCAACTCTCCAGGTTTCAACTGTAAAATTATTTTTGTGAAGACCTGTTACTACTCAGACCATGAACCAATTTCTATTACAATTGGCCTCTAGACAAAACCAAGGAAGGACACCTCTTATGCCGCATTTCCACTGGAGCTTTACCCCGGGACCAGGGCGACACTGGTGATTTATGCTAATGTTGGCTCTAGACTTTCCCATTTCGACTATACAATTGGTACCAAGGACTTAAGGAAGGGCTCAGATGGGGAGGGAGGAGTAAACTATCAATGCAATTTGGTTTTCTGGTTACAAAAAATTAAAGTTGATATTTTTCTGCTAGTAAAATAAAATAAACAATAACACCATGCACAGTTTGTTTACAATACAGTGTTAGAACTTGAGTAATGAAACTAATTTCTTCTTCAAACTCCTGCGACCAACTCCTTCTCCACCTACACTTGTGACATTGCAACTGTAAACCAGTGTATTCATTATTTAGTTTAGTAAGTATTTAGTCAAATCTATCTACCTATAACAGAAGGATTTGGGAGAATTCTGAGGAAATGTGTTATAGGTTCTGAAGGTTACATCTTGGTCTCAGAGCTCCATTTTTCTATTGAGTCAATGGCATTGTACCACCCTTGGTCGTTCCAACTCTTTCTGTTGGCATCAAGTGAGAGGCGAGCTACTCGGCCATGGCCTACCGGCCGACTAGCACCGGTCTTTGTCAATGGAAACAGAACATTGTCTAGACTTTGGGGTAAATCACCAGTGTTTGGCAGCAGTGGAAACGAGGCATTAGCTATTATGCTCCCTCACAAGGCTGGGTATCTGTCTAATCATTTAACTCCTGATGTAAATAGTTTTTGGTTTAAAATGAATGTGATTGATTGAACATCCTAACCGATAACTGGCTAAATGAATATAATTTTTTACGGCCATTATTTTTTGTAAAATGGGATTGTCTGGGAACCTCATGTCACCAAAGGTTTGTGTTACACAGAACCCATCCTCACACAAGCCCTTGCCCTGACACTATTCGTCTGTGGGAAATGTCTGGACCACATACAGCCAAGTTGTCACTAACCAAGCTCCCAACGTCCAGCATGCCAGAAGCATGTAAAATAAGACAGGCATTTGAATTGTTGACGGCAAGTTATTATTTATTACATATAATTCGATTAAATATATCTGTCATAATATTTACAATTCACTCAGGATTTACATTTACGAATTATACCAACAATATCCAGCAGATGTGTAGGTATGTTGTAATATCCCAATGCATGGCTCTAATTCAAATCTAAATATAAACAATACTTGTGTTTACCTCACATGCCAAAGGGTTGTTTTGTAAATGAATTATAAAAACAAATTATAGCAACATTAACTCCAATGTTTCCAATTCACCTCTTCCCATAAAATCTACTTTCCTGGTAGCATTTTTTGAAAAGTTGAAATGTGCTCAAATGAAATGAATATGAGAACATAAAAACCTTATTGAAAGTGTAGCTTTACCTATTCCTGGTTTTACTGCAAGTTTGTGCAAGTGTATCGTATTAGTTGCAAAAGTCCAGAAGCTGTACATTTTGGGTGCTTATACATGTACATTTCCACAGTATGCTTGCGGGGATGAAGGAGTCAGCTGAATGGAGTTGGCTAAAAGAGTCCTACAAGTCGGGATGTTGGTGCTTGAAGATTACGAGTTGTTCCACCAGCAAAAGCGGGCACACAAACAAAGTGTCCAATTTCACATGGCACAGTGGAAGTGTCAAAAGAAATTACAACAAAGTGAAGAGAAGGTGGAGGTTTTGGAAGCTGTGGGCCCCTTGGATGGAGTTGATGATTATTAGAAATGAATTATAATGAAATGAATTATGCTCACAGCCCAGCACTGTGCACGATGGGCATTCACCAGAGGACACCAGAATTGTCAGGTCCGCCATTGGGGGCTGTTCTCTTCACAGATGAGAGCAGGTTCACGATGAGCACATGTGACAGACGTGAAAGAGTCTGGAGACGCCGTTGTGAACGTTATGCTGCCTGCAACATCATCCAGCATGACGAGTTTGGCAGTGGGTCAGTGATGTTCTGAGGAGGCATATCCTTGGAGGGTCGCAAGGATATGCGACCCCAACGGTACCCTGACTGCTGTGCTAGTGCTAGCCAACGGTACCCTGACTGCTGTTAGGTACCGGGATGAAATCCTTAGACACATCGTCAGAACTTACGCTGGTGCAGGTGGCTCTGGGTTCCTCCTGGTGCTGAACAATGCTCGGCTTCATGTGGCCACAGTGATAGGCAGTTCCTGGATGTAAAGAGAAATGAGAGATGCAGAAACCCAGACATGAGTGGACACATCCACATAATTATCATAATTTTGACTGTTATTTATTTCTGTTGTAACATTGTAGTGATAATTTAGATTAGATTAGATTAGAAATGTATATATTTTGATTTTGACTGTTCTCATTTATTGCTGATGTTACCTTGTAGAGGTGTTGATGTAGAAATGTAAATTTGTTCAGGATATGTACATTTTTATATAACAATTTTTCAAGATTTAAAATATGTTCATTAAAAGGTCTTATTCATTATTTCTACTGTTCTACTGTCTATTTATTGCTGTTAGGTTAATTTTGGAATGTATATTTTTGTGTTTTTACTGTGGTTATTTATAGCTGTAGTTAGATAGTCGTGATGGTAATTTTGGAATGTGAAATGTAAACTATTTTTCAAATATATTCATTAAAAGTTTCATTATATTTGTCTTGGGTTATTTTGATACAAATAGATTTGTAGTATATTGTATATAGTAGTATTGTTAAAAGATATTTGCAAGCTATGTTTGTTCTGGCTTGGTTTACTGTGGTAGGTGGTCACAGATAGCAAGCTCATTCATTTTCATTGGCAAAGAGTGGAATTCTACATTGGTGGGGATGTCTGCAGCGGCCACTCGGCGAGCGGGGAAAGTTAAAAAATGTTCTGGAGGAGAAAAACAAGTAGAGAAGCTATTCCCTGTTGGATCAAGCATGCACTTCATCCTTCAACGCCTTGCTAATCAGAAACCTAGTGCCTGGAATGTCATTTGCGTATCAGAAATGTACCTTCAACGCATTACATTTAAAAACGGATTACTGTAAATGGCTAATAGCACGACCTATGCTTGCCTAGACATGATCAAATTCAGACTGATATTTTTATGATTTAATATATATTTCCGTAAATGTCATGTATTTTACAAACGTCGTCCTCATTAGTCTATTAACGTAATGTCATTGCTACTCTCCCGTTCAGTTGCACTGCTTCCAACGCAGCTCATATACATTACAGCTTTTACCCAATCAGATTTTTCACCTGTGCTGTCTACTGGCGAAAATCTACCCTTAAAATACACCTATATTGAAGGCAAACACGCCAACCGGCTGCTCCAAAGGGACGCTTGGCATGTTGTCCTTCCTCGGCTGCTCCGAAGGGGACGCTTGGCGTGTTCTTCAATATAGTAACGTTCAAGTCACCACCACAAATTGTATAGAAATTGGATTAAAACGTGTTCAATTGGCAGCATGTTCGTTTAAATTTGATGCTTTGAACATAACTCGCTCAGCTGAAGTGAGCTACTGTCTGTAAATAGTAGATGATTTATGTTAAATTGTTCAGTTTCAACCTAACACAGTTGCAAAACCGTGCGTGGTTCACAGACACATGTTCGTTTCGGTTTGAAGTCAACGTATTTCAGCATCTCCTGTTCAGAAGAAGGGAGATCCGGTTAATTATTTGTTTCGTTTTTAAGCTGAATGACTTTTTATCACCTAATTCCAAGATGAATAGGCCAAAGACTACAGTTGAACGCGTAACCATAATGCAATGTTAACCTAAATCAAAAACAACTTGCAAACCTAACAATTAGCACCCATGATATGGATGGAACCTGGGTCTAATACATGGCAGGCCATGTCGCTAACCACTACGCTACTGAGGATAAAAATTTAAGGACACTCAGCCACTTACTCAGTAAGAGTAAGTGTGTTGTTAACCACTACACCACAGAGCAGTATGCTTCCCTGGTGTCAGTATAGCCTCTTGTTTTAAGCGCTACATGGCCATTCGTGAATAACGTATAGTTAAACTGACTATACTATCTACTAACGTATTGGAATAGTCATAAGAATTGAGCAATTGCTAGCGAATCTGCCAAAGCAATTTCATTTCATGGCATAAAAACGTATTTTTTTCTTTCATGTCATAACAACGTACATTTTTCTTTCATTCGTGAATGACATTGATACAATAACTATCAACAAAGGTGACGATAACTAACCTTTTCATCAAGTAAAAAGACGAGAGAATTGTGGAATCTACCAGAAATAGTCGCAATACTGTATAACCGTAAACAGTTTTATTGCGGCCCACAAATAAAATTAATGAATGTCGTTGCTCTCAATAGATTCAGACTTAGGGCTTCCACGTAAGAGGCACTGTCTTTAACCACTACGCCACGGCATTACACGTTTCAGTCGTCGCTAGACACCATTGAGCATTGTGTTAAACTGACTAACATTTCTTAAGTTTACCTCCACTATGGCGTCTATGAACTATATGGCTTTTGCCACTGGCTATCTTAACAGCTTATTAGCCAGTAAAAGGCTTACTAGTATCTAGTAACTTCCTAGGAATAATCATAAGAAATGAGACTGAAGATGAACTTTTCCATGCCAGAAACAGTCCCAATATAACCGTACACAGTTTGAGGTTTCGGTTTTAGCCAGCAAAGTTTTCGTCAATACGGAATAATTCACAATGTGTACTTCGCTTTGCCTGCGAGTAGAGATGAACTCGGGACTTATAGTTCACAAGTCCGCTTCTCTAACCACTACACTATTTAACAAGAGTCAGTCAGTCAGTAAGTCAGTAAGTAAGTGACATTCACTCTTCTTAGCCGCCTCCACTTATACGGTCCAGCAAAAACCGTCCCATAAACCGCCATACAGCATCCTTAAAGTTGCATTAGCCAACAAGGCATAGGTGGTTGATCTAAAGGGGGAAAAAAGTAGGTACAATTAATAACCATTTTCCCATGGTGGCTGTTCAGCCATTTTCGTGGCCTATGAGAAAGCATGTCTTTGCCTAATGACATAAATGTATGTTAGTCCTATACTCTTGTTAAACGAACACAACACAGAGGAATAACGCTTTGCTATTAGGTGCTATATGAGGTACACATAGTAAACAGCTGCTGTCTATTATTGGAGGGGCCCCACAACCTGATGTGTGTGGAGCCAAGGACTCAAGAAGGGACACAATAACAAACAAGGTTAGGATACATATGTATAATACACTTATATGATTGGCAGATGTCCAGAAAGTAGAATGTGCTGGTCTAATTTTGGTTTAGTATATATGTGCTGTTTAAGACCAGGACATTTGGGGAAGCACAAAAACATTTGAAAGGAACAAGTAAGACGTACTATATTTTGTGAATAAACAACAAGGAACGCTTCTCCCCCTGACTTGGGTCCATCATTATTCTGCAAAAGAATCAGAAGCTAACGCCCTTCAGTTTAACAAATCCTCCCCAACTCTCCACCAGCTCGTACCAAGACATGAATACATTAAGTTTATATAATGTATTCACCAGAAATGATTAGATGAGCACATAAGTGCATCCTAAAAAGCAGACTATTCGTCTACAGAATGCACACTGGCTTCTGCATTGGCTTCTTTTATCAAATGGAAAAGCTTCACCCTTCCTCTCCACCATCAAGCCCATAAACAATGGCAGACAGGTCAAACAAAAGCAATCATTTCCTGAGTGTCAAAACTCTACACAGCTCACTTAATTTCTGTTAATCTGAGAAAACACGCAAATCCTAATTTTTCCAAAACTGTTATTAGCAAAATGTTCATGAATTTGAATATTATTGAAATAGGAATTTGAGCCCCACACTGGACATACCATTACATTCTAAACAGTAAAATGTTTAGTTAATGTTTTCTTATATTTAATAGTAAATGTTCACTTACGGGTAAAAAATGTGGCCTCCAATTATCATGACAGAGGAGGAGAGACAAGGAAGGTGTCCATCCCCGGCAACGGATGTACACACCCTCCGCATCTCTCCCTGGTGTGTCTGGTGGCTTCTTAAAATGGCTTGTGGTGTTGACATCTGCTGGGGCCAAGGTCTAACAGGGACTTCAGTGCAAAACAAAGACCTGATTAAAACAGTGGCGGAACATCAAACATGCATACTGTAGGTACTGACATACACAAGACTAAAAACATACATGTGGACTGGTGAATCCAGGGTTCCTATGTAGTGTAGGTGGGTTGGTTGACTGATGGGGCTTTAGGAAGTCCATCGGGCCAATGCTGCAATTTTCCTACCGCTTCCTTCTCACCATCTGTATCAGAGGCTTCTTGAATGCACCGATTTCACCTAGAACAATATGAAAAAATTCTCAATCATATTTAGAACAGATTGACGCCCCAATTTTAATCTGCATAAAAACATTGCTGCCTCAGGCCCTGCCAGACTGATGAAATGCCATCATGGCATTTACAATTTTTACTGCTCATTTCCTAACATTTCTTCTATCCATGTTTAACTTAGTACCTTGACTTGTGCAAAGGCTCCATCTAAAAAAACACCACTTTTCCAAACACTGGGCTGTATGAGTAAATGTATATTATCAATACCAAACTTTTAAATGTTGGTCTAACTCAACTTTTGCATCATTCTCATGGCAATAAATGTTGGCTATCAAAAAGAAAGTGTTTCTTGGAATTTCAGGCAATTTCATCCAAAGACAGATGTGACATTTAAATTAGTATCTAAAGTGTAATTAAGAAACATTTCAAAGTTAAGAAAATACAATAATGTAATCATGTTAATATGTTTGTATATTAATGTAAAACAAATGTTACTGGAATCAAAACACCATTCATACAAATTCTAGAATCCTATGGAGTTCGGTGAATTTATTGCATTAAAAAAACAATCAAGAAATCATGTTTTGTCCACTTGGTTTCCGAGAACAACCTGTCAGTAAAACACTAGATTGTTCCTGCGCTGGATAGTATTGGCTGGGCCAGAATCATTCTGTGGCCATTTTCTCATCCCCACCTAATAAAATTTTGTGGACAGCAAGCATGCAGTTAGCTTACTTAAACTAGCTATATTGGGGAACAGAATAAAACTCAGGTCTATTAAGATGGTCGCTATTAATAGTTGCTAAATTGAATGTATTGCACAATATAGCCTTATGACTTAACTGGTAAACTAGCCTTAAATTACTTAACTGGTAAACTAATTTAGCAAACGCTAACTAAGCTATAACTACATTTCATTAATGAAACTGAAGGAACTGGATTTTGACCCTTTTAAGATTAATTCCAAATATTCAATTAATTAATGTAACAAATGAATTTAATATATAAAGAGAGTATTACAATATCAGTACAAGTAAAAAAGATAGAAAGCGAAACCGCGACTTGTGCGTTCGTTGACATTTTTATAGGCACCTGCGCAGTGATACAACGTAACTAATTGCTGTTTTGCATTGTGGGATTGTTGATGTGCTGTACGTTGCTTGTTGTTACCTACCTGGATACTTCCCAAACCTTTTCGAATTTACTCTATATAAACTAATTGGTTAAGTTCTATTTTAGGAGTTTACCAACACAATATTTTTATCTATAGACTTTTTAACCCAACTTTTCTACACCGGGACTTTATTTGAACATAATAAACGGAGCTACTCGCCCCTGAACACATGAAGCTAAGTACCATTATTATGCCTTATCATTGTAGTTGTAATTTCAACACGGAGAGCTATCGTCAACAGGTAAAGATAGCAGAGTTAGAAGCACGGCTTCAGACACAAATGTCTATGGAGGACCAAACCTGCCAAAATTAGAAAAAAATGAATAAATAAATAAATGTTTCAATAAATATATTTATGCATAAAAATATAAATGTATTAATCAAATATTATTTCCCGATTTATTTAATTCCTTGATCATTCATTTCTGTTTTTATTTTTTTTATTCTTTTCCATTATCATATATTTCTGTATATTTTTATTTCTGTATTTATTTATTTAAATATTCTTTTATTTCTGTATTTATTTATTTCCGTATTCTTTTATTTCTGTATTTATTTATTTCCATATTCTTTTATTTCTGTATTTATTTATTTCCGTGTTCTTTTATTTCTGCGTGTATTTATTTCTGTTTTTCCTTGTCCTTAAGCTAATAAGGGGGCAGGACTAACAGTCAGACATAGCAATCAAGCCCAGAGCAGCAGATAGAATCTGACAGTGAAGACGGTGAGTGCTGTTTTACAGTAGATCCTTGGCACATCCCTATGTTGCCAATCACTATTCCTCACACATACATTGTTTGAGCATAGGTGACATGATTAAGGTATCAAAAAACCGAGAGGAGTTTTCGGAAAAACATAATTTTCGCGAAGTGAATAGGCTACGAGAACGGCGCGTCTTTGGGGGTCTGTCCCAGGAGTCCTTGCATTGAAATTGGTTCATTTCAGTGCCAGTGTATAGGACCAGACTCGTAATTTAAGCGATCGTATTCTACCAAACTCCTTTCGGTTTGAACCTATGCACTGGTGTTGAAATTAAGACGTTATCCCCATCAGATCCCTGCAATGATCTGCAATGTAAGACAAAGGTTAGCTACCGCTCACGTGTGCTTCCTCGCTACTACGGGTAAACGCTGCCTTGTGTGCAGAAGGCTACTCTTGAGTCAGTCCGCGGGGTATTATAGCCAGCAAGTTAAAAATGCAATTATTTATACCTTTTAATCAGGATGGAGGGGTTATGTAGATAATTTTGAAATTGTTGCAGTTGAGTTGTTAAGTGTATACATTTAAATCTAACAGAACATTTCACAGTACTTTGTCATATTTTATTATGCAGGAGGATAATTCAATTCTTATACCTTTTCACTGTTTTTCAAACAGGGTCTGTGACCATGTTATCCAGATTTAGTTTACTTTTGATTTGCCACTTTACGTTCAAAGCTTGTCAGTTTAAAAGAAAATTGATGGAGTTCATTCAAAATATTTTTCTATTCACTGCAGGGTACGTCAGTCGGCAAATTCCGGCTTCTCGCCGATATCAGGTGTAGGCATAGTTGTCCGGCAGATGAAAATATCAACGGCCAAAATGTCCGGTGGGAAATATGCCAAATAAATAAATAAATAGATTAATAGCATATTAAATAGCCTAATATTGTGTGACCTATATGATCTGTTGTCAAGAAAACAGCGAACCTCCGCTAGCTCTTACACTACAGTAAGAAATTAGGCTACTGAGTGTTTGGTTGTGACTAAGCGTGGCACCAGATTCAAAAGCAGCACACTCCGGCACCAGCTCCAGCAGACGTCTCCGAAATGTACAAGGCGAAGCAGACATTTCAAAAAAAACAAGCAATGGGTGCCCCTACTGACCACAGAAAAGTGTAGTTATTTGAAATCGCCTAGTTATTTGAAATAGCCTCCCTTACAAAACGTGTTTCAATGTTGAATGCAATGGTACACCATATATAGGCTATTTATAGGCCATAGGCCTAGATTTTAATGCACATTATCTAATTAGGAAATATGATTGGAAACAGAGGTGTTGCTACCCAGAAGCACCGACTGACCACAGACGTCCATGGGCATCCATTTAAGGGCCAGCCTGGCATGACCTTATTTTGCCCAAAAAAAGTAGTTGTGTTCTGTACATATTTGGTCTGTCCTGAACAACCTTGATCTGTCCCAGAAATGGACGTCTGTAATTGGTCCATATTCGGTCTTTCCAGACCGGCCTTGATTTGATTCAAATATTGACATCCGTGTTTGGTCCATATTTAGTCCCTCCAGAACGGTCTTGATCTGCCTGTAACTATAGACATCCATGATTGGTCCATTTTTAGTTTATCTGGACCAGTCTTGATCTGGCCCAAGAAATAGACGTCCATCTTTGATCTGGCCCAAACTGTAGATGTCCATGATTGGTCCATATTTAGTCCATCCGGACCGGTCTTGATCTGACTCTAGATATAGATGGTGTATGCAACTGTATTATTGCCCCCTTTATCATCAATGACAGCGTGCAGTCTTTTGTAATAGTTGTTTATGAGGCCCCGAATTCTTGCAGGTGGTATAACTGCCCATTTGTCTTGGCAAAATTCCTCCATGTCATGCAAAGTCTTTGGTCGTCTTGCATGAACTGCACGCTTGAGATCTCCCCTGAGTGGCTCGATGATATTAAGGTCAGGAGACTGTGATAACCACTCCAGAACCTTCACCTTTTTCTGCTGTAACCACTGGAGGGTCAACTTGGCCTTGTGCTTAGGGTCATTGTCGTGCTGGAAAGTCCAAGAGCGTCCCATGCGCAGCTTTCATGCAGAAGAATGCAAATTGTCTGCCAGTATTTTCTGATAACATGCTGCATTCATCTTGCCTTCAATTTTCACAAGATTCCCTGTGCCTTTAGAGCTCACATACCCCCAAAACATCAGTGAGCCACCACCATGCTTCACAGTGGGGATGGTATTCTGTTCACTATAGGCCTTGTTGACCTCATGCTTCACATGCGTCTTATACAAATAACGTCAAACAGTTAATACAAGCAACACTCACCAACAAAACGCGATACAAGAAACAATGATCCACGCCACACAAACAGCAAACTAAATACACAGATAACGAGACTAACACAAGACAGCTGGGAAACAAGCACAGGTGTTAGACATCGTTAATTAACCAAGGTGTGACAAGACAACATAACACAAGGACCACAAGAGGGCAGGACAACACGAGAAATACACACCCTGCCCTAAACTTTAAAGGCGCTGCTCCCGAAGCGCCTAGCGGACCCCACGTCCAACTGGTGGGGAGGGTGAGGAACCACAGAGGAGGCGGCTCTGCTGGGGACGGAGCCTTCGAAGCCGGCCGAGGGGGCGGACCCTCCGGACACGGCCGAGGGAGCAGAGCCTCCGGAAAAGACCGAGGAGGCGGGGCTACCGGAAAAGACCGAGGCGGCGGAGCTGCCGGGACCTGTAGGAGCGGCGGAGCCGCCGGGACTGGAGGGGACAGCGGATCGGCCGGGATTGGAGGGGTCGGCGGATCGGCCGGGACTGCAGAGGGCGGCAGATCGGCCGGGACTGTAGAGGGCGCCGGGGCGGCCGGGACTGGCGAGGGCGCCGGGACGGCCGGGACAGGAGAAGGCGCCGGGACGGCCGGGACAGGAGAAGGCGCCGGGACGGCCGGGACAGGAGAAGGCGCCGGGACGGCCGGGACAGGAGAAGGCGCCGGGACAGGAGAAGGCGCCGGGACGGCCGGGACAGGAGAAGGCGCCGGGACGGCCGGGACAGGAGAAGGCGGCTGCGGCGGCATTTCCTCCTCGGGCTCAGGCGGCTCGGGTCAGGCGGCTCTGGCCACTCCTCCTCGGGTCAGGCGGCTCATGCCACTCCTCCTCAGGCTCAGGCGGCTCAGGCCACTCCTCCTCAGGCTCAGGCGGCTCAGACCACTCCTCCTCAGGCTCAGGCGTCTCAGGCCACTCCTCCTCAGGCTCAGGCGGCTCAGGCCACTCCTCCTCAGGCTCAGGCGGCTCAGGCCACTCCTCCTCAGGCTCAGGAGGCACGGGCTGCCGCTTCTGGCAGGTAGGAGGTACGGGCTGCCCCTTCTCACAGGTAGGAGGTACGGGCTGCCGCTTCTGGCAGGTAGGAGGCACGGGCAGCCGCTTCTGGCAGGTAGGAGGTACGAGCTGCCGCTTCTGGCAGGTAGGAGGCACGGGCTGCCGCTTCTGGCAGGTAGGAGGCACGGGCTGCCGCTTCTGGCAGGTAGAAGGCACGGGCTGCCGCTTCTGGCAGGTAGGAGGCACGGGCTGCCGCTTCTGGCAAGCAGGTGGCGCTGGCTGCGGCTCCAGGGCAGCAGGTGGCGCTGGCTGCAGCTCCAGGGCAGCAGGTGGCGCTGGCTGCGGCTCCAGGGCAGTAGGTGGCGCTGGCTGTGGCTACAGGGCAGCAGGTGGCGCTGGCTGTGGCTCCAGGGCAGCAGGTGGCGCTGGACGTAAGGCAGGTTGCGGAGCAGCGGCTGGGGGAGCAGCGGGCCGCGGAGTAGGCCGCGGGGCGACAGTAGGCTGCAGAACAGGGAGTGAGGCACGCCGAGTGGCCAGGGAACCATCCGTCCAGTCCACAGCGTGGCAGGTAGAAGGCACGGGCTGCCGCCTCCTCCTACGGCCTCTTCTCCTGCGTCCCGTCCTCTCCGCCTCTTGCATCTCCTGTAGGAGCCCTACTACCAGCTCCTCCTCCTGCCGAGTGAGGGGCTTGACCACTCCCCACTGGTCTACGCCCCATAGCGTCCCCCCAAAATTTTCTTGGGGCGACCTCCACCCTTGCTCCATCAGGGGGTCTTCCTCCACTCTCCCATAGACCACTTCCTCATCGTCCGAGGAGAGGGAGTCAGACCCCCAATCACCCCTCCAGGTGTAAGCTCCTCCTGGCGGGGTTGCCTGCTGGTTCCTTTTTTGGTGGATCATTCTGTCACGGTAATGGTGTAGTGAGGACGAAGAACCAAGCGCAGGCATTTCTCACGTTCGTGGGTTTTTAATGAAACCAAAAACCAAACAACGAACGGACACGATAAGGATTAACTGAATGAACTAAAAGTGCGCAACATGCGTCGTCTACAAATAACGTCAAACAGTTAATACAAGCAACACTCACCAACAAAACGCGATACAAGAAACAATGATCCAATCCACACACACGAAGGGAGCAAACTAAATACACAGATAACGAGACTAACACAAGACAGCTGGGAAACAAGCACAGGTGTTAGACATCGTTAATTAACCAAGGTGTGACAAGACAACATAACACAAGGACCACAAGAGGGCAGGACAACATGAGAAATACACACCCTGCCCTACACATTACAATTTTCTTAGATTCAGTTCCAATAATTATATTTATATCAGACTGGCAAAGACAGCAATGCATTGAAAAGTGAGTTTCAAAAAAACTAGCATGTTATTGTGTTTATGGTGTAAATCATGCATGCATGCATGTTTTTAAAGTGTTAAATAAAATCCTCGAGGGCCAAATGTGTTCTGAAAGTTTGATAAGATATAACCATAATAAACTTTCTTGGTCATATATCGAAAAAAATTAATAACACAAACATTTGCTGTTAATTTTGTTCTTAAGGTTAGTAGAAACTGGCATGGTTAGCTAAGAGTTTCTAATTTTGCTGTAAAGACGGAACCTTTTTTGCAACCAAGATACAGCCAAGCCAAATATTAGGTTACACTAGGTCTCATATTGGCGCTATTTTCTCTCAACGTGTCTTTCGGCTCAACACATAATTTGCTACGGAGATAGATCGACGAGATAGAGCCAGAAAACCCGCAGAACCCATCAATGTTTAAGTATTGACCTTTTTCTATTAGCTACTTAGAATATTATTACATATTTGCGTATGATAGTTGTTTTACCTCGGCAACAGTAATAGATGTAGCTATCAGCGTTAGCTAGCTAGCTAGTTAGCTATCGCCCTATCGATATTTAGCCTACAGCACGACAAGTATTTTAGTAATTATTTCATGGGGATAAATGTGTAGAATACATTTTTCATAGCGTTTTCGGGATACGTTATATTTGTGATTTGCATCAAAAAGAAAGTTTAACAAAGTTAACTGCTGTTGTGCTATTGCTTACTGTACACTACAGTAGCTGGCTGTAATTACTGCGTTATGTTATAGCTACATTTTTTCTCAAATACAGTCAGTGTCATAAATGGGAATAAAGGCACAAAAGGCCCAGAGGCATAGATAACATTATAGTTGCTGTTTATGAATTTAGATACTTTTTGCTTTATGGTAGATTTTGATAATGGTTGAGAACTACTGTAAATTTCCCATATATTTTCATCCATTGCCTGAAAGGCAGTATTCCAGGTAGCATTTACATAGAAATGACATTTCATTTAAAATGAATAACTGAATCATTCAGCACTTGAATAAAACAGAATTGTATCTGAATGGAATAAAAAATCCAATTGCACTTACGCCAAATTATTAAGTGTCAACTAACAAACTCATGCGTCAGTTAACAAGCTTCTTAGAGTACTTCTTAGAGTAGTGGAATGCCAAACCAAATGCAATGGACAGTATAAGTATTATGGCTTGAAAGCTGGAATTCGCAGTATATTATCGCAGAACTCTGCGTTTACACATTCTGTTGAATTGTGCATTAACATTGATGGATTTCCTGTCTTTAAGTCCAACAACACTCAATTATGGCCATTTTGGCACAAATCCAGGGTTTTCACCCATTCTTACTTGGTCTGTTTTGTGGAAAGACAAAACATTGAAGAGTTGGTGGAAGAGATCCAGACGCTAATGGACAATGGTCTGGCATATGAAGGTAAAATCTTCAGTGTTCATGTAAAAGCTTTCATATGTGATGCACCAGCCAGAGCGTTCCTGAAGAACATTAAGGGTCACAATAGTTACTCGGGTTGTGAAAGATGTGAGGCACCAGGCACATGGGATGGAAGAGTGGTCTATAATGCCAAAGACACCTTTTCAACCAGAATAGACCAGGACTTTATTGGAGATTTTTCATAAATACTCATGCAATCAATTAATGTATCAATATGTTAATCACACTCATACAACTAATCAGTATGGTAATCTGTATAATCATCAATATACAATGTGTGTCCTACATAATCACTAATATACAATATGTGTGTCCTACACAGGAAGTAATCGGGGCACCGTTGGATGTACTAAACTTGAGGGCCTGGCGGCCCTGTTACTTTATGGGGTTTTCAAGGCCTGTGCCACCAATATTTAATAACAATGGTTTGTTGGGTAAATTCCAGAATGATAAGAAATAATAGTGGCGGATCAAAGAAGATCCGCCCAAAGAATTAGCATAGTGGGATGGCCAGGTGGTGTTATACAAGATGGTACTGTATAAATTTGAGTGTCCGTGGTTGGAAATACAGTTGTTCTGCAGACCAACTCGGCTTTTTTGAATCTTCATTAAAGTCTATTTTGGATTCACAAGTTCCTGAGTTTTTGCATCTTTTTGGCTGGAGATCTGAAGTGTTTTCCACGACATAATCTTGGCATTGTCAGCAGGATTGGCATCGGGCTGGCTGGCTGTCGACTGCAGAAGGCGCCGTGGGTCGGGTCGCACAAACAACACGTGGCCACGTTGAGAGGTAAGCATGTTCTTACTTTAATTTAGTGGTTTGTGTGACTTGAAACACCTGGCCTGGCAGTTTGGCACCACGTAAGCCCTTACCAAATTTAACGAACTAAACTTTTTTGATTGATGCAATGGTGAGCTTTTGAATCCAAACAAAAAAATTGGGGGGTAAATGGCATGCTACACATTTTAGGTAGGACACAGCATAACAAGATAGGTCATATACAAATAAGTGTGAGGGTTGCAACCAGTGTAAGTCCTGTGCTCCAATCACGGTCTGTTAGGGCCAACCGTGAGAGTTGGAGGCAGGCAGGATTCGTGATACCGGCTCGACGGCCCGAGTGACTGCATGGGACGAATCCACCGCGCCGTGTCACCCTAAGTAGGAGAAGAAGACTGCTGTGGGACAGGACCGGGCGGCTTTTGAATTTAGCTGTATGAGTGTGCCCCGCGAGTACCGCCTCAGATATACACTTTGGGGGACAGCGCGGGCGGGGGCTGAATGAGTGGCCGCCTCTCACAGTTGTGTGGGAGTCCACTGCTGTGTGAAGTAGAGCGTGAATGGTTAGGGCCAAGAGTGGGAAAGTATAACACTCTCCTGCTAGGAGGTGTATTCAGGAGTAAGTTAAGGAGTGTCTAGGTGTAGACAGATTTATGTTGAATTGTTTGTTGTCAAGGAGAAGTGAGTCTGAGAAAGAGGAGGTGTAGGCAGACGTGTTGAAGAGAAGTGTGGAGTAGTCCGCTGTAAAAGAGAAGCGAGCTGAGAAAAGTAGGAGCAGAGAGAGTTAGGGTTATCTGATTGAAAGAAGTTGTTGATAAATGGGAACAAGTCGGAGACAGTGGTATGAGAAGAAGGACAGGCTGAGGATATACAGGAAGGTTGTCCCAGAAAAATACAAAATAAATGCAAGTAACATCACCATCATTAGATTTTCGCTGTCCATACTAAGAGAAAGGGAGCATGTAATTCGGCACATTGACACAGCAAAAGAATGGGAAAGGTGGAAGGTGGCTTATGAATGTGCAAGTAAAGTGGAGCTTGTTTGGATTGAAGTAGGACCGATTCGAATTTGGTCCAGTTGGCCATATTATGATGTGCATGTAGCCAGACAATTAGCGCAGCCATTAAAGATAATCTGGTTTGCTGACCCTTATGGACACACAGACACTATCTGAAGAGCTGCCAGAGAAACGTAGATTTTGTTTTCCAATCAACACGCATACTTACTCAATAGGCTGCAATATCACTGTCACCACCCATTCGGTAACCATATTGAGGATAAGAGAGGCCACTGCCCGAGACCCAGATACAAGAGAAATAGTGTTAAGAGAGCAGCTTTGGGGAATTCAAGGTAAAGAAGTCGTATGGGTTCAGGTGGCAGGAGCAAGAATTTGGTCTAGTTTCCCGGAGTTAGATGTACCGATAATTAGGCAGAAACAAAAACCAGGAGACAAAGTGTGGTTTTAATTAATAGGATGGAAAAACTGTAATGTAGATTAAAATGGAGATATGTAAAACACCATGTGAAAAGTAATGTAATTGACAGATACTGGAATAAAACTATGTAATAAAATAACATTCCAGGAAAATTGATTAATGTTTCTGAGTAATCATTTGAGTGTATGGTTTAAATATAAAAATCATCTATTGTATTATTTGAGCAAAAGTTGTTAAGGCCAGGAGTTGTTGGTTAAGACAGATTACAGAATAGACAGGTGCGAAAGTTAGTGGCGGCTATCTTGGAGGAGACAGCCTGCCAGACCAGTTGGCGGTCGTCCCGGAGGGGAGAGCGCGCCAAGAGATAAGGGGAGTCCTAGAGAGGGAGAACGCCTGCCAAGAGAAAGTAGATATAGTTTGCTAATTAGACATCAAAATGGCAGGGACACCAGTTGAGATTTTAGCAAGGAGGTTTCCTTTGTGTGGAGAGCAGATTAAGGTGGTTTCTGAGGCCCTAGATAAAAGAACCAGGAAAATGACAACGAAATGGCCAAAGGAAGGGACATTTGACGTGGCATTGTGTGAGGAAATTGATGTAATAATTAAGAACTACAAGAATAACGATAGAACCAAGAAACGTGAGGAGAAGCAAGGAAGAGAGAGAGAGGTGATTAAGATGTTCCTGGAGGAGGGGAAAGGTCAACTTGCCAGTATAGCCAAAGCGAGAAGTCTGCTGCAGAAAGGTGCAGAGGCAGGGATTGCTGGGAAGGTAGGATGGGTTGATAACCCTCCGCCATACCACAGGACACAGTGTCCAGTGGTGACAGGTGTGGTGGAAATAAAAGGAGAAGTTGAATTAGAAGAGAAGGAGAGACCTGTAGGGACCTCCACTCCAATGAGGGAGAAGAAAGAGAAAGACAGATCTGGACTGAGAGTGGACTGCTATAAAGAATGCTTGGATATGTTGGGACTTAGTGAGCAGAGTAAAGAGGAAGCAGAGGAAAAGAGAAGGAGACAGGCAGAAAAGAAAAGGGAAAGAGAGAAGCAAATAGAAAGAGAAAAAGAATGGGTTATTAGAAAGAGAGAGAAAGAGTTGGAAGGGAGAATAGGAAGATTGCTTCGACAGAATGATGAGCAGGATCATAAACATAAGGCAGCAATAAAAGACCTTGAAAGAGAGCTACAGGAGCTGCGTAGGCAGAGGGAGAGAGAGGACCAGTTATTGCAGCAGTCGATGAAAGAGTGATAAGGAGAACCCATGGGAAGATGAGGAACAGTTAGAGGAAGCAGTGGGAGAATCATGAAGATATGGCAGAGGGCCAAAGGGAGTGTTGCAAAACTTGGGAACGCAGAAAGCATTGATGGAGACACCCGCTCAAATGCTCCCAATCCTGATTAAGGGATTTCAACCCCAGTATGTGCCATGGGCAACACAGGATATGGAGGGCCTGGTAGCTAAACTGCCCAATCTCCATAATGGAGCAGGGAAATGGATTAGGGTGTTTGAGGAGTTAGCTATGGGGAAAATACTGGCGGTGGGGGACCTAAAGGCCTTGTTGGTTAGAGTGATACGACTAAAATGGTACGACTTGGTACGACTAAAATGGAGGCAGTGTTGCGAGATGGTGGCCTGACACAGATGATAGGAACTGTTGAAGGGCATGGACAGACCTTTGACCCATACAGACAACGGTTATGGGGGGCCTTAAGGGATGAATACCCAACCATAATAGACTCTGATGTCCTGAAAGGAACACCACTGGGAGAGACAGAGAACCCAGCTGTATATTTACAAACACAGCTAGAGAAGTGGAGGCTGAAAACTGAGAAAGACCCTGAGACTGATGATTTAGTGTCCTTCATGTTCAGGAAAGCGCTGGTGGGAGCGCTGCCAACTCCTGTAAAGAACAAGCTGGAGGATGAAGTGGCATTGATGAAATCCAAGCCACACAAGGAGTTCAGAGACCATTTCATTCATGCTGTGGAGAGATACAGGCAGAGTGATAGAAAACTGGCTCAACAGGGGAAGGAGGTGCAGAGGAAGCTCACCCAATTACAACTGGACGAGCTCACAAAAAAAAGAAAGACACAGGCCCCAGTGGCCACAGTGACTGTCTCTGACGAAGGTACCATGGCACCTGTCCTCCAGGGAGGTCAACAGCCACCACAACAGCCACAGGCCCCTCCGTCACCCACCTCACCAGTAGTGAATGTGTTTACACAGCCCCAGGGGCAGTGGCAGCAAAAAGGAATGGGAATGGGGCAAAAGATCAGAATAGGGGACCTAGGCTTCCAGTGGGGATCTGTTGGGGGTGTAATCAGGGAGGGCACACTAAAAGTAATTGTCTTATAAACCCATGGGTCCCCAATCAGAACAACGGGCGTTGGCCCCCCAGCCACACCCCCAGAAATAGGCAAAATCAGGGTTCTGGTAATTGGCAAGGTAACAACCAAACCCAGGGAGCGTGGCAACACCTCCACAACCAGCCCCCTCAGGGTCCTGTGAAATCATGGACCCACCAAGAGTACTGAGGGTGCCCGGAGAATCCTAATGGGGAGGGTCAGTTTGCAGCTATAACTTTGCGGGCTGATAAGGAACCAATGCGGCGGGTTCAAGTAAATGATAGGGGCACACCAATGACGGTGGATACCGGAGCTACTTACACTTGTGTAAGTCCAAATCATGCCTCTCACCTCCCCAGGTCAGGTAAATAAGCTAAGACGATATGATTCTCGGGGAAAACGCAGCTAATACCCATGACTGCTCCAGTAAATCTAACCACGAGCGGACGCTCTGCTAAAATTCCCATATTAGTTTCGGAACACACTCCAGTGAATTTATTGGGCAAAGATGCACTATGTAAATTAGGGTTACAAATTCAGTGCACACCTGATGGCATAATTATAGAAGAGACAGGGGTGAAAAGACAGATGATGATGATGCCGCAAACATCATTAGCAAATGTATATTGGATAGGCAACATTGACGAAAAAGTTAGGGAAGTCACTTGTAAATGTGGTAAATATATTGAGGCACAAATGCCACAGGCGAGCATACCTCAAATGGCTTATCATTGCACATTATAGTATGACCCATATCAAGACGGGATTGTGGAACAGTTGTGGCTGATGGAGGCACATGGCAAACTAGCCCCCATTGAGTCACAATACTTTGTTATAGGGAAACAAGGAACAGCAATGGAAGTGAGTGATGCTAAGGGAGCAAGTTTGATTGATAAATGGTTCGATGTGCCTGGGTCAGTCCCACACATCACGTTACTGGTGAATAAGGGTTTCAAAGCTAAAGATTTAGGGCCAATGATGAAAAAGGCACAGCAGACCCAGTGGGAAAAACAGACAATCCACAGACTATCCTCTACTCTCCTGAAAAGGATCTGATAAAAGTTCTGTGTTTTGCAGAAATGGTTGGGGAACCACAGGAGGTGGAGATCATTACAGGTCAGCAGATGCAGATAGGGGAGGTTGAAGACAGACAAAGCAGGTTGAGGAAGGAAATGGAACAAGTGGTTCCGAAGCAAGTTTGGTCGCAGCATGACACGGATGTAGGGCTAGTTAAATCGGCAAACCCAGTGTACATCAAGGTAAAGCCAGGAGCACAGCCTGTGTGGAAGAAACAATATTATATGAAGCCAGAGGCAGAAGCAGCCATCAAGCCAACAATCGAAGGCCTAGCAGAGGCTGAAGTGTTAGAAGAGACAGTTAGCGACTGTAATACACCACTCTTCCCAGTATTAAATGCCGACAAGACAAAGTGGAGGTTGGTCCATGATTTGCGGCCTATTAATGAAATTGTGCAGGATTGTCACGCTGAAGTCCCAAATCCTCACACGTTATTGACGAATGTCCCTCCCGACGCTAAGTTTTTTACAGTTATTGATCTGTGTGGCGCATTTTTCAGCGTCCCATTGGCTGAAGAGTGTAGACACTTGTTTGCTTTCACCGATGGGGGAAGGCAATACAGGTATACTCGCTTACCTCAGGGCTTTAAGCACTCTCCACACATTTTTAATCAGGTGTTGAAGGCAGACTTAGAAGAGCTTGTACTGGAGGGAACGCTAATCCAGTATGTTGATGACTTGTTGATCTGTGCTCCCACGCTGGAGCAGTGTCACACTGACTCTATCAAGGTTTTGCAGAAATTGGCTGAGGGAGGACACAAGGTGTCACAAAAGAAACTACAGTATTGTCAGACTGAAGTGGAGTACTTAGGAAGGACCATATCTCATCAGTTGAAAGCCATTGCCAAAGGTCAGATAGAAGGGGTGAGCAAAGCCCCACTCCCACAGACAGTAGGCCAGATGTTAACGTTCTTGGGAATGACAGGATTTAGCTCAGACTGGATAGAGGACTATGCTTTGAAGGTAGCGCCCTTACAGGACTTGTTGAAGGACACTGGGCAACAGCAGTTGAGTGTCAAACTTAATTGGAATAGGGATGCGCTAGCTGCTTTTGAAACAATAAAACAAGATATGCAATCAGCACCTGCTCTGGCAACACCAGACTACACAAAGCCTTTCTTGTTGTATGTTGCTAACAGAGTAGGGGGATATGCTACAGCTGTTTTGATGCAAAACACGTGCAGTGGTAGGAGGAAACAGCCCATAACATACTATAGCTCTAAGTTAGACTCAGTGGCCCAGGGCTATCCACCCTGCTATCAAGGATTGGCTGCAGTACAGTATGCGTATTACAAAGCATCTACTATCACGATGGGTTATCCAGTGATCATCCACACCCATCACAAGGTAGTGGAACTGATCGAGCAAGGAAAATTTGTGTTAACAAACTCGAGGTTGTTAGACTACTTACCTTTGTTGTCATATCCAGATGTCACAATTAAGAGGTGTGTAAACCCGGCAGAGAGAATCCCTCTTGAGTTTGAATGAGAGCCTCATGACTGTGTGGCTGAATCTCTGATGTTTACCAGACTTAGGCCTGATTTACTCTCCACTCCAATCCCTGGAGCGGAGGTGGTGTTGTTTGTGGATGGGTCCTGTTACAGGGACCACGAAGGAAATCATGCAGGCTTTGCAGTGGTTAGGATGACCCAGCAAGGCCAGTTTCACACGATTATCAGTGAAGCGTGCCCACAGCATTGTTCTGCACAGCTAGCGGAGTTAAAAGCATTGACAGCTGCATGTAGGGAGGGGAGTGATAAGGTGGCTAACATCTACACACATTTACACAGACTCAGCTTATGCACACGGGGTGTGTCACTTGTTTGGAGCGGTGTGGAAACAGAGAGGTTTTAGGAAGACTGATGGAACTCCCATCTTACACCATGATCACATTCAGGACCTCATGGTGTCGCTTTTGCTCTCGCGAAAGGTAGCTATTATCAAATGTCAGGCATACAGGAAAGGCAATGATTACATCATCCAAGGTAACAACGCAGCAGATGAGGCAGCCAAGTTAGCATCCAAGTGCCAGAGTGCTATCATGACCCCGATGATACTAGTAGAGGCAGCCCCAGGAATGGATGACATCATCAGAATGCAGGAGAGAGCCAATGTGTATGAGCAGTGTGTGGCTGAAAAGGGGGGCTACTAGAGATAATGCTGGCCTGTGGAGATCTCATACAGGACTTTTAGTAGCACCAACTGCTCTACTCAGGATCCTCATTACGAATGCGCATGGTTTTGACCACTGCGCAAGGGGGGAGATCTTAAGGCGGATCAGAGGTCAGGGTTTTTGGTCCCCATACATGCAGGCTACAGTTGATGCGGCTCTTGCTGAATGTGAAGTGTGTGCAAAAAACAATGTGAGGAAAGGAATAACAATACCATTAGGCCACATTCCAATACCAGAAGGGCCCTTTAAGCATTTGGTCATAGACTATGTGGATATGTTGAAGAGTGTAGGTGGAAAAAGGTACATGCTGGTGGTGATTGACAGGTTCAGCAGATGGGTAGAAGCAGTCCCCTCAAAAGACCAGGGTGCAGGAACAGTGATAAAGTTCCTGACAAGGGAAGTGATGCCTAGGTTTGGCATTCCTACAGAAATCAGTTCTGACAATGGGTCAGCATTTATTGAGAGAACGCTGAAACAGGTGGTTCAGCATCTCAGGATCAAGCAGAGGCTGGGATGTGTCTACCATCCTCAGTCTCGGGATGGTTGAAAGAGTAAATGGCACTTTGAAAGCAAAAATTAACAAAATTTGTGCTAGCGCAAAACTAAATTGGGATGATGCTTTGCCACTAGCACTACTGAGCTACCGCATGCAGGCTAACAGAATTACGCATCTAACACCGCATGAAATGCTTACGGGTCGACCCATGGCTGTGCTCAGAGGACCTTATGAAGGGCCTCCTCTAGAACAACTACAATTGGAACTCAGAGAGTATATCAGACAACTAACAGCTATACATGAGGTTATTTACCGACAGGAAAGTGCACGAGTACCAGAACCAGAGGACAACCAGAGAGGAAGAGAGGAATTCTCCACCATCAACCTCGCCGACTTGGACTGGGAGTGACATTACGACACCCCCTAATGACGGTAACGACTCAGACACTGACTTAGACAGGAGGAATGAGGTATGCACAGCAGCGCTATTAGCAGGGGTAATGCCATTCCGGCTAAGAACTATAGGAATAGGGGTACAAGTTCTCATCGATACAGATGATCTTGGAGATCGAAACCAGACCGCCTGGCTCGCAATAATAACAGAAGGACGGCGGCGTTGGTCAATTAGAGCTCATGCTGAGAAAGGGGTATGCGGACCCATTGGTAGAGTAAAAGTAGAGTTTGTGAGACATTTAGTGCTGTGTAGGCAACAGGAATGTAGTGTGAATATGGGGTTAGATGGAAACCAAACACAAGCTAAACAGATGTTTGACAAGGAAGCCCCTCATGCAGCTATAGTAGAATACGGTACGGTGGAGAGGTCAGGAGAAACATGGGGAACTACATGGGATAGAGAGATAGATAGTAAAGAGATGGATGCTTTTATTCCATGGAAACAGCCAAGGAAGAAAACTAATAGTCAGGTCCGTAACAAAGGCACAGTTGTCCCAGAGATAGTAAGGTGAAGGAAGAGAGAAGCTACTGCATGGCACACACTCAGAGCCAGAGGAGTGGTAGTCCCAGGAAAGACAAATGATGAGAGACACAGAGAACAATCATGGTAAAGAGCCAGACTGGGAAGGTCTTATGTAGTTGGGCAGATAGTGCTCAGTATGGTCAGGCAACTTGGACAGAAGGGAAGTGCACTGTTATCGTTGTAGAGGTAAAAGGAGAATGGGAAATAATGGTCGAACACAATGGTGAGGAACAGGGAGTATTTCTTGAATTGGCTATTACTAGATTCCCAGACAAGAGCACAGAACAACTGATAGAATGGGGAAATCAGGAGATAGGTTCAGGGGAAGACAACACTCCAGAAGAAGCAAGGCCAGTTAGGTCTGTTTCCAAGGGGGAAACACGGCCCCCTGTACCCACAGCACAGCAAGTAATGGCCTATGCAGATACAACGGAGCAGGTGTTGAACCCCGAACCCACTCCAGACCAGGTCTTAGTTCCCGTATCTACAGAGGAGCCCACAATAGAGATGGAAGAAGACGAATTGGGCACAGCTAAGAGATATGATTGGTATAAATGGGCCCAATACACTGCTAGACAACATGAGGTAGATAATTTTCTAGTGTGCTCAAGAGCAGTACATGGAAATATGGTAGTGGTACCTATTGAGAAAGGATGGAGAGAATGTCTAGATGAAAAATTCGGCCTATGGCAAGCAGGAGAGTTGAAGAGTGAAGAGGTTTCACAAACCATGCTTTGTAACGTGTCTAGCATGGCTAGGACAAACAAACCTATGCCAAAATGGTTGCTCAGAACTTTACCGCGGAATGCCAAGATCTGGATGTAAGAATTAGTTTAGAGAGAGCAGAAAACACACTCCCAGAAGAGGGCTTAAGAGTACTGGGGAGACATGAATGTTTCCGGGCCAATGGAGAAATTACAGTGGGGCATTTCTCGAAGTACAAAAGTATAGTTAATCTGGACAAAGGTGAATTGACGATGGTACAGTCAGGCCGAGGGTTCTACTTAACTCAAATGGCAGGACGAAACAGTATTTACTTGGAACAAGAACAGGCCATAGCTGATGTGTTCTGGATGTGTGGAGGACGGCAATTACGATCAATACTACCGAAGGGTTGGTCAGGGACATGTGCTAGGGTTAGAGTAGCTCAAGGGGTGACCATCATCCCACGCGCTCTAACACAGGAAGACACTATACAGAGGGCTGAGGAAAGGCCGGCTAAGTCACGGGTAAGAAGGGCTTATACACCTGATCCAGAAGTTGTTATTGATGCAATAGGCCAACCACGAGCTATTCCCAATGAGTTTAAAGCGAGAAGTGAGATCAGTGCAGGTTTTGAATCCATCATCCCGTGGATAGCACTGGCTAAGAACACTGAGTGGATTAATTACATATATTATAATGAGCAGCGATTCATCAATTACACAGACGCAGCTTTGACATCCCTAGGAGAACAGCTTCGGGCTACAAGTAAGATGACATGGAAGAACAGGCAGGCTCTTGACTGGATCTTAGCAGAAAAAGGAGGTGTTTGTGTTATGTTTGGCGAGCAGTGCTGTACTTTTATCCCCAACAACACTGCCCCTGATGGATCATTCACTCAAGCTATGAACAAGCTAAAACGGTTGAGACAGGAAGTAAAAGACAATGCAGGGAGAGATGCTCACACTTGGGACTGGCTAGAGTCATCATTAGGACAGTGGTGTACTATTTTAACTAAGGTAGGCGTAGTAATTGGAATAGTGCTGGTAGTAGTAGCTCTGATAGCATGCTGCGTAGTTCCTCTCCTCAAATCATTTTTGACCAAGACAGTAGCTTCCCAAATGCCCCTACGAGCCATAGGACCGGACTCAGTTGACGATTTGCATGTTGTTCCACGTCCTGGTTATCCTGGCCAATATGTGGACAGATATGGACGCCCATGTAATATCAAAGGGGGGCCCCTGGACTGTCCCTATGGAAACCCAGAATGTGAATGGTCAGTTAAACCAGGTGCTGGACGGGCTTGGAAGGACTATCAACGGAAGACTGCAGGAGTCAATGTGGCTGTGGTAACACCAGTGCGGGGAACAGACACGGACGGTTATTATGTTGAAATGGACGTAAATGTGGATGTGAACATGTACGGTAATTACATGGATGGTACTGAGGCGGATAGCGCTCAAACGGACAGTGACCCTTCGGCCCCAATGATGAGTGAGGGTAATTATGATCGGGTGGTGTGTAAGCACTACCGTTGTCCCTATAAGATGTCTCATTGCAAATATTGCAGCAAAGGATTTCGCAGAGTGGTCAATGGACAAGTATTCACTGATGAACATGATCATTATCCAGAACCTTATGATTGTGCCTTGTGCCAGAGGGGGGACTGTCGTTTGTGTGCTGAGTTGGATGGTTCTCTATTGTTAGTGAAGGTTTCGAGTCCCTAGGTGGCTGGTAGCCAACCTAGCACAGAGAGAGTATTGCTTGGAGAAATGTGTGGGTTTATTATTTTACTTGTATTCATGAAACAACATATTTTGCAAGGCTCAGAAAGAAAATCTGCACAAGCTTACACGCACTCACTTGATTGGTTAGGCTGGAAGTCTTTTACTTCCTCCCAGTCAAATGGGGAGGAAGAGGTTTGGCTTCCAGCCTCTGGCATGGTGGGTGACAAAGGAGATTGTTTTAAGTAATTGGATTGATTTCAACTCTTTTATGGAAACTGAGTTCTCGTTCTCACCTACCATGTCCAGGACTAGATTATGGGACTATTAAGTCCCAGAGGGGGGATGTATTGGAGATTTTGCATAAATACTCATGCAATCAATGAATGTATCAATATGTTAATCACACTCATACAACTAATCAGTATGGTAATATGTATAATCATCAGTATACAATGTGTGTCCTACATAATCACTAATATACAATATGTGTCCTACATTGGAAGTAATCAGAGCACCGTTGGATGTACTAAACTTGAGGGCCTGGCGGCCCTGTTACTTTATGGGGTTTTCAAGGCCTGCGCCACCAATTTTTAACAACAATGGTTTGTTGGGTAAATTCCAGAATGATAAGAAATAATAGTGGCAGATCAAACAAGATCCGCCCAAAGAATTAGCATAGTGGGATGGCCAGGTGGTGTTATACAAGATGGTACTGTATAAATTTGAGTATCTGAGGTTGGAAAGACAGTTGTTCTGCAGACCAACTCGGCTTTTTTGAATCTTCATTAAAGTCTATTTTGGATTCACAAGTTCCTGAGTTTTTGCATCTTTTTGGCTGGAGATCTGAAGTGTTTTCCACGACAACTTCAGCCAAGTCATGTACCACAGCCACCAGAATGGAGAGACACCACTCACCAGAGCAGGAGTGCACTGTGTTAGTGCACTCCTCTTTTTTTCACTTTTGCTTTATTAGACATATTTAATATATAGGGTCTAATGTATGTAGGTTTTTACTCTTAGCTTATGCTTTACACGTTATTTAGATCAGTAATTGGGGGCGTCAGTGGTTAGGGAGTCAGACTTTTAATTGGAAGGTTCCCGGGTCAAATCACAACTGGGCAAATTGTTGTTGTGTCACTGGGCAAGGCACTTTACCCTACATTGCTCCTGCTACTTACTGTCATACCATCTATATTTCAGGACATGGTTTTTGCTAGAGCAGTTTGGATGGAGAATGAGAAACCATATGAAGAAGTTGTACCTTATAACTGGATTGATGAGAAAGCAGGAGTGATAAGGTGGCCAGACAGAAAAAGTGAAGTTCAGACCGCCTTTAAAAAATAAAAAGGTTCCTAAGGAGATTTGGCTAACAATCAAGTTGGTCAAGGTCAAGATGACATCAGGTAAGCATGTACTGTAAGTCCAAATGTATATTTGATTGTTTTTCACTGTACTGACTTTTGAGTTTTATTTTTATTACACTACCACAGAAAAAGAAAAGGATTTCCGTGACTATGCATACACGTCAGCTGACCAAGATGAACAGCCAGTCATCAAAAGGGTAAAAAAAAGAGAACCTTTCAGGACTTTATAGAAGGTAAATGCATTATTATTTAAAAATAACCTAATTTATTCAGAATAAATTAGGTTTTGCTAGTTGATATAAGTCAATAAAATAGTAGTTCCTTTGTTGTCCAAAATGTTTTAGTCGAGATTGATACTGTTACTTTTTAGTTCTCTGATTTCTGGTTATTTGTTTTTGGGGGGTTTCACAGTGATGACAGATTATTTATTTTTCTCAATTTTAGGATCATACACATCAGAGGGGGAGGATGGGCCCTCACCTGTAAAGCCCTCTACAAGTAAGTATGAATGTCAGTTTGATAGACAACATTTGCCTTGACCTTGTGCGTCATGCTAATAAGATCATCAGTAATTTAATTCCATGTTTGTCTTCAAATAGTTAAATGTGTGGATGCCTTTCTAAAGACGCCAGAAAAGTTTTTTCAGGTGGGAGATACAACTGGTAAAACGGCTGTCTTTAAGTTGTTTGTATTTTCAAAGACACAACTGCTAACCATTTACAAATTGTAAGAACTGAATTGGTCATGATTCTTCTGTTTTAGAAAAATCTCACACCTCCAATGATCAAATGCCCAGTCCTGTCTTTGCGTCTCTACAAGACTGCAGGGAGGATGCCAGAGGGGGTAAGAAAGGTTGACAACATTTTTACATGGACCTAAACTGTTTTAGGTTTACTTTCAATAAAAACTCTACGTCTTTATAATGACATATCAGATGTATCAGATGTTGCTTGCTTATTGGTGTTCTGTGAAGGTGAGGTGACAATGTATGCACTTCCCTTAATTTGATCTACACTGTCCTTAAATGTATTTCAGAAATATCTAGGACTCTCCAGTCAGTGTCCAGTCAAGGGCAAAGACACTTGTCTGTCTCGTCACAGGGCTTCTCTGGCCAGGAGGATGCCACAGGTAGTAAGAGATTTATTTAGTAGATCAACATTGACTCCAACTGATTTCTGCATCACTTTCACGTCCAACTGAAATTGGTCTGGAACATCTGTTTTAGGAAGGACCAAGACGCTCACCAGAAGGACAACATCCAGCCAAGGGCATAGACGCTTGCCTGTCTCGTCACAGGGCAGCTCTGGCCAGGAGGATGCCACAGGTGGTAAGAGATTTATTTAGTAGATCAACATTGACTCCACCAACTTTATGCATCACTTTTACGTCCAAATGAAATTGGTCTGGAACATCTGTTTTAAAGAATTACGCTATTTGTCCTTTTTTTATGGTTTTACAGGCAAAATTTGAATGCATTATCTAGCAACCAAGTCTAATTATTCACAAAACTAAAACACAGGCAGCAGCATTACTGTAGTTAACGTTTAAACGTATAGACAATAGCTCACACACAGTAGTTTCTTCAGTCTGGGAGATTTCTCTCGCTTGAAATATCCTTACTGTTTCACAGTTAGTACAGAAATTATTATCTTACTACAGCGCTAGCTAGTAGCTACCAAACAATTCTGGCCAAGAGCCAAAGAACGAGTTTGTTAAAACCGGATTACCGGACGGACAACTTCACTGTTTTCCTTTAAAAAAAACATTTTCTTCTTAAAGTAATGGGCGGATTTAAATGTATTTTCGTCATTTTCTTGGGCGATCCGAAAAAACATGAAGGCAGCCCGCCCAAGGGTTTCTATAGCCGAAAAATCCCTGTACCTGAACTTCCCTGTACCTGAATATCTACCACAGTTCTACCACAGTTGAAAGCTGTTCTTTCACCACCTGTTTATGTGTTTTTCTAATTTTGTAGGACTCTAGTCAAATACGAATTGTGGAAAGGCAGATGGATTTCCTTTGTCTGAAGTACAGAATTACTTACAGTGGATATAAATAGTCTACAAACCCCTGTTAAAATGCCAGGTTCTTGTGATGTATTAGAATGAGACAAAGATAAGTCATGTCAGAACTTTTTCCACCTTTAATGTGACCTATAACGTGAACAATTCAATTGAAAAACAAACTGAAATCTTTGAGGGGGAAAAATAAAAAATAAAAAACTCACAATAACCTGGTTGCATAAGTGTGCACACCCGTAAACTGATACTTTGTTGAAGCACCTTTTGATTTTATTACAGCACTCAGTCCTTTTGGGTAGGGGTCTATTAGCATGGCACATCTTGATGTGGCAATATTTGCCCACTCTTTGCAAAAGAGCTCCAAATCTGTGAGATTGCGAGGACATCTCCTGTGCATAGCCCTCTTCAGATCACCCCACAGATGTTCAATTGGATTCAGGTCTGGGCTCTGGCTGGGCCATTCCAAAACATTAATCTTCTTCTGGTGAAGCCATGCTTTTGTGGATTTGGATGTGTGCTTTGGGTCTTTGTCGTGCTGAAAGGTGAACTTCCTCTTCATCTTCAGCTTTCTAACAAACGCCTGAAGGTTTTGTGCCAAAATTGCCTGGTATTTGGAACTGTTCATAAATCCCTCCACCCTGACTAAGGCCCTGGTTCCAGCTGAAGAAAAACAGCCCCAAAGCATGATGCTGCCACCACCATGCTTCACTGTAGGTATGGTGTTCTTTGGGTGATGTGCAGTGTTGTTTTTGCGTCAAACATACCTTTTGGAATTATGGCCAAAATGTTCAACTTTGGTTTCATCAGACCATAACACATTTTCCCACGTGCTTTTGGGGGACTTGATGTTTGTTTTTGCAAACTTCAGCCAGGCTTGGATGTTTTTCTTTGTAAGAAAAGACTTCCGTCTTGCCACCCTACCCCATAGCCCATTCATATGAAGAATACGGGAGATTGTTGTCACATGTAGCACACAGCCAGTACTTGCCAGAAATTCCTGCAGTTCCTTTAATGTTGCTGTAGGCCTCTTGGAAGCCTCCCTGACCAGTTTTCTTCTCGTCTTTTCATCAAATTTGGAGGGACGTCCAGTTCTTGGTAAT
>JACXGI010000146.1:66361-79062 GCA_016801175.1 Esox masquinongy | reverse complement strand
AGATGATGACTGTTTTCACTGTGTTCCATGGTATATCTAATGCTTTGGAAATTCTTTTGTACCCTTCTCCTGACTGATATCTTTCAACATTGAGATCCGTCTGATGTTTTGGAAGCTCTCTGCAGACCATGGCTTTTGCTCTGAGATGCAACTAAGAAAATGTCAGGAAAATCCTACTAGAACAGCTGAACTTTATTTGTGATTAATCAGAGTCATTTCAAATGATGGCACGTGTGTAATGACTTCTATTTAACATGAGTTTGAATGTGATTGGTTAATTCTGAACACAGCCACATCCCCAGTTATAAGACGGTGTGCACACTTATGCAACCAGGTTATTGTAAGCTTTTTATTTTTCCACCTCGAAAATTTCAGTTTGTTTTTCAATTGAATTGTTCACATTATAGGTCACATTAAAAGTGGAAAAAGTTCTGACTATTTATCTTTGTCTCATTCTTTTGCATCACAAAAACCTGGCATTTTAACAGGGGTGTGTAGACTTTTTATATCCACTGTATGTTCCATCAAATTCCTTGATAAAATATTTCATGTCATTTACATTCCCTAATACAATTTCAACCGCACCGTCAATGCTGCAACATTTCAGAGTTCCAGAAACGTGTCTTAAGGCTCTTACTAGAAATACGTGAGTAACAAAAACGCTTGGGCGGGAACATAGAGCCCCAGGACTCCGATGTCCACATTAAAAAAATAGATACATTGGAGGATTTTGACAACCAGGAGACTGAGCTCAAGGACAAGGACCAAAGGAAGCAGCTGGTAATTCCTACAGCATATCAGTTCATGCTGTCCAGTGCACATCTTTAAATATATGTGGAAATTGATGTCTATAGCCCTTTTTTTACATGATTATCATGAAAAATACTATTGGCAACTAAATAGTTTACATTGCTCATTAAATTAAACCTCTGATTTGGGTGGCCTACACCAATGCCAGATTACAAGAGAAGTGTAATTCTGTCAGACATGCCAGATGCATATGTCACTTGCTGTTACCACATTAACTGCTAGCTAAAAAGAACTGTGTTCCCAAATTAATTGGCTATGTGACTTATCAGTGATGGAGTCACTTCATCATTAATCAATTTTAAGTTGGATGATGGATGCGCATGTAAACTGTATCAATTTTCCTTTCTCACCACTTGTCTTCTCCAGATACATTGTAGTAGGAGACCATGTGTATTGATTTTTTATTGAAATGTATGCGGAAATATTGAAAATCCTGAATGGTTTCCGAACTTTCTCTCATCAGTGGTGTATATTTCTCATCTACAGATCAACCGTTTAGGCAGTGTTGGAGGCAAGGACTCGCGAGACTGTTGCCACAAAATAATGGACAGGTATGCTATATATTGCCAGTATGTTTTTGTGCCGCCCATGTCACTGCAATCACAGCTTCTTCAAATGATAATGTAGAAATAACTGGACTTGGAATTATTCTTTGACTTTTAGTTTACATTTTTACCAATCTTCAATCATTCTCTTTTAATAACTCTTTGTCAGTCAGCTGGGCTGTGTTTAATTGTTTCTTTCCCAGTTGGTCATTTCCAATTCCCCCATTACACTGCCTCGTCTTCAAAGCCTCAGCAGGTGCGGGATGGTTGAAAGCGCTCACATGAAGCTTCCTCCAAGCATATCGCAGAGTTCAATTCTTGCTTCTTGAACAATGAAGCCTTATGTAGTCAGTACATACGCAGAAGAGTTACACACTTGTCAGTTATACAGGGCAACTCACTAGCTACCAGAGAGCACATAGCATGGTACGCAGGGATCAACATTAGGCTTGTCTGGGACAAGTGAAAGAAAATACTAGGGTAAGAATAATTTACACTGCACTTGTCAGAATGGACAATTATATAAATTTGAGCAAATATTTTTATCAAATTGTCTGCAATCTGTTGTGCACAGTGCTATGTCAAATGTTGTGTTTTTCAGTGGAGCTTCGGTCTCTGCACCCGACTTTGTCTATAAATGGATCTGTGCATTGTAGTGACCTATGAAGTATTTCGCCTGTCACTCGTGTTACCATGGTTGAAACCTCGATCTGACATTTCTTTCGGAGATTTAAGATTGGTAGATAGTGTTAATGTTAACGATTGAATGGTTGCACTTTCAAAAAGGTATCGAGTATGCATACATATACGAAGGCAATTTATAGCATGTGTTGTACATAGGGCTGAGCTGTAAAAGAGACCATGGTCACAGACTGACAACATATTTGGCACTTTTGAAATGTGGTGATTGAAAGAAATTTCATTAATTCTCTGGCCAATGGCCTTGGTGCTCTTGCAAAAAGCCTTCTATAAATACATTGAGAATATATTTGTTCCAGTTGGTAACAGGACACCTCCTGGGTGCGATGTGACATAGAGGGAGAGATTTGGAGTCTCTCCCTCTATTTTTTGATATTGGACAATTAAAAGATCAGACTTGTACAAAGGACAAGTCGCCAAACAAGTTAATATCAACCCCTGGTTCGCTAGACTTTTTTGTCCCCTACCTCGATCAGCTCTGTGCCAATTTGTGCCACCCTCCTGCTGGATCTCCTGGCATAGTCGGAAATGTCGTAACCAGGACAAACCCTGGACACTGACGTAGTTTTGCTGCAGAGCAGTCACACAGTTGACATCTTAATATACTGTGCTGTATATATCTCTTTATATCAGTTGTTTTTCCCATTATTTATGAAACCCACAAATGGGGTGACTTGTTAAATTGCAAGTGTGCTTAATAAGTTAATTTCTTATGAAAAGGAGACATTTTATTAGTGTTCTATTTCACTGAGTAACTAATGTTTATCCAATGTGTTTTTGACTTTCAGGTTGCTAACAAGTTGATGAGCAACTTTAATATGAAGGGCCTGAAAAACTAAAGGCCATTTACTGAGAGCAACTTATACAGCATAATAAATGGTGTGTATCATTTGTGCAAATACTATATGTCACTAAACACATACCATATTTAGTTTGATTTTGAATAAAAAAATATCTCTATTCATAATTTTGTTTAATTAATTCGTTTTTTTTGTGTTTAGCTTGCCTGTTCATTTCATGGCACTGTTTTGTTTGTGTTTTAAAAGTTTTGATATTCTCACCACGCAAAGCAGCTGCTGTTCTATTCAGTTCTTTTGGCGGTGTAGTTATGATTTTATTTTCAGATTTATTTATAGTATAATTCATTCTAATTTATTTTTATTGTATGACATTTTCATAAAAGAATATTTGGTTATTTTTCTACTTTGCCTATTGGATAATGTATGTGTAATTGACTTACATACTGGTTATGTTTTTCTTTTGTTTTTTTAATCCACTTTGGACGTTATGTGGCCAGCAAAGGGATTGCCTGTTCATTTCATGGTACTGTTTTATTTGTGTTTTAAAAGTTTTGATATTCTCACCACGCAAAGCAGCTGCTGTTCTATTCAGTTCTTTTGGCGGCGTAGTTATGATTTTATTTTCATATTTATTTATAGTATAATTCATTCTTATTTATTTTTATTTTATGACATTTTCATAAAAAAATATTTGGTCATTTTTCTACTTTGCCTATTGGCTAATGTATGTGTAATTGACTTACATACTAGTTATGTTTTTCTTTTGTTTTTTTAATCCACATTTGACGTTATGTAAAAGAAAAGTATGCTGCTGTGATGACTGCAATTTTTTGTATGATTGATAGTGTTTGAAAATAAATGTTTGTATAATTTACCTTTTCATTCATTGAAGTTCAGCAAGGATTTTATTCTGACATTAATGAAAGATGCATAGTTAATTTTTATCTCTGGTCTAACTAAACATATAAAACAATATAAATATTTTTTGGACCATAAAATACTTTTGGAATAAAACTGGATGTTGGTCTTACTGTTTTCTGCTCCATTTAACGGTTTTACAGGACGTAGTAAACATTTTCATTCTGCCCCAAATGTGGACGTTGTGTAAAAGTAGCTTAAACTATGTCTGTGAGGTACGTATTTTTCTGGGCCGTAAAAGACGTAGTAAAATTTTTCATTCTGTCCTACATTTGGACGTTAACTCAACGTCCTGGAGAGTTGTCTTTTCTACGTCCATGTAGTACGTATTTTTCAGGGCCGTAAAAGACGTAGTAAAAACTTTCATTCTGTCCTACATTTAGCCGTTAACTCAACGTCCTGGAGAGTTGTCTTTTCTACATCCATGAAGTAAGTATTTTTCAGGGCCGTAAAATACGTAGTTAAAACATCCATTCTGTACTACATTTGGACATTAACTCAGTGTCCGGGAGAGTCGTCTTTTCTAAGTCCATGAACAACGTCTTTTTTAGGGCCATAAAAGACATAGTAAAAACCTTTTCTGCCCAATATCTGGATGTTGGCTAAACGTCGGGGAGAGTCGGCTTTTACATGTCTTTTCTACGGCTTTGTGCTCACTGGGTAGGATCACAATACATTCGGGGCTTAGGAGTCGGCTTTTACACATCTTTTCTACGGCTTTGTGCTCACTGGGTAGGATCACAATACATTCGGGGCTTAGCCCCCCTCACTTTTTGCCACGTGTTTTTCATGGATGTCCCTATGGCGCAGGCTGAAGTGTTGAAATAAATTTGTTGTGATGCCACGTTGTTCTAACCACCGTCTTACGGAGTTTTAATATTAGGCCTACGTTAGATTGTGACATCTCTCTGGAACCCAAAATATTCCCAAACAGAAGATAAAAAAAATTTCGCCACCAAATCATCCCTAGTCTCTATCACATTGTCCTCTGGGTTCGTTTTCTTAATCGATCCTCTTCCTCTCCCTAACAGCAAACCCTACTCCGCACTATTCTTTGGCAGTACGCCGCATCTTGGATGTTTCTGACTGTTAGAATTTGCTGTTCGGAATGCCTGCACTGCTAATATCCCCCCGACCCGCGCCACATATCATCCACATTGAAGTGAACCCATTCAATATGTAGGTGAGGAAGAGGATAAATAACTCCATGACCTTGGTCAATTTAGGTACTATGGAATTTGATTGACACTGGGGCACAGATTTCGCCGGTGCCTGGCGAAAATGGTTTCCCCCTCTTTAATGAATGAAGATATTATCCAGAATGAATGAAACACATTGAATGTGTTGGTAAGGTAGAGAATCAATATCTGTAAGAGATTTGGAAAATGTGGGTGCTGTGTATTTTGATTGACAGGCGGACACATTTTTCGCCAGTGCCTGGCGGAAATGGTGTCCCCCTCTTTAATGAATGAAGATATTATCCACATTGAATTAAACCTCTTACAAAGAATGGTGAGGGAGAGGATAATTAACTCTATGACTTTGGTCAATTTAGGTAGTATGTAATTCGATTGACAGGGGGACACAGATTTTGCTGGTGCCTGGCAGAAATGGTATCTCCCTCTTTAATGAATGAAGACGTTATCCACATTGAATTAAACCCATTCAATGTGTTGGAGCGGGAGAGGATCAATATGTCTATATATTTGGTCAATTTAGGTACTTTCTATTTTAATATTCATTGTTCATTTAACATTATTCAGCTACCCATAAGCAATATTAATATATAAGCCCATTTCCAGCAACACTAGGAGGCTGTGTAAAATGCAAATATAAAAGGAATGCAATGATGTGTAAATCCTTTATCCCTAGATTTAATTGAAAATAGTACAAATACAAGATATCAAATGTAGAAACTGAGAAATGTTACTGTTTTTGGAAATATACATGCCCATTTTGAATTTGATGCCAGCAACATGTTTCAAAAAAGTTGGGACAGGGGCATGTTAACAACTGTGTTACATCACCTCTTCTTTTAACAATACTCTGTAAGCGTTTGGGAACTGAGGACACCAATGCTTTTGCTTTGAAAGTGATATGTTTTACCATTCTTGCTTGATATAGGATTTCAGCTGATCAACAGTTCGGGGTTTCCTTTGTCGTATTTTTCATTTCATGAAGCGTCAAATGATTTCAATAGGTGACAGGTCTGGACTTCAGTCAGAACAGTTTAGCACCCGGACTCTTTTACTACAGAGCCATGCTGTTGTAATACGTGCAGAGTGTGGTTTGGCATTGTCTTGTTAAAATAAGCAAGGCCTTCCCTGAAAAAGACTTGACCTGGATTGCAGCATGTGTTTCTCCAAAACCTGTATATATTGGTCAGCATTAATGGTGCCTTCACAGATGTGCAAGTCACCCAAGCCATGTGCACTAATGCATCCCCATACCATCATGGATGCTGGCTTTTGAACTGTGCACTGATACAAACCTGGATGATAGCCTGGAGGTTGTGGCGTCCTTGATTCACGAAAAGAATTTCAATTTTATATATGTACAGATTTCCACTTTGCCTCAGCCCATCATAAATAAGCTTGGGCCCAGAGAAGACGGCGGTGTTTCTGGATCTAGTTTATGTATGGTTTCTTCTTTTCATGGTAGTTTTAACTTCCATTTGTCGATGCAGTGATGTACTGAGTTCACAGACAATGGTTTTCAAAAGTGTTTCTGAGCCCACGCAGTGATGTCCACTACAGAATCGTCTGTTTTTAATGCAGTGCTGCCTGAGGGCCCAAAGATTACAGCTATCCAATACTGGTTTTCGGCCCTTTCCCTTGCGTACAGATATTTCTCTGAATCTTTTAATGCTATTATGTACCATGGATGATGAGATCCCCAAACTCTCTGCAATTTTACACTGAGAAACATTATTCTTTAATTGTTGCACTATTACACAGCGTTCCAACATTCAGCTTGATTCAAAATACATTTCAGGTATCAAAATCTATTTCAAAATGTATAAATTCATTTAAATTTTGTCCAAATATATTTCACTGACAAACATGGTCTCATTACAATATGTATTTTTCACAATGATATGTATTTACTGGATATGACTGGTCACCTCTCTGAGCCTGGTTCCTCTCTAGGTTCCTTCCTAAAGTTTGGCCTTTAGGGAGTTTTTCCTAGCCATTGAAATTCGACACTGTTGTTGTTTGCTCCTTGGGGTTTCAGGCTGGGTGTTTTTGTAAAAGCACTTTGTGACAACTGCTGAAGTAAAAAGGGCTCTATAAATAAATTTGATTGATTGATTTACCTTGTGGTCCTGTTATGTTCGAGTGATCTTTGTCATAGGCTAGTGTATGTTCTAGTAATGTAAGCAATCATTTCCCATCTAGTTTTCTAACAAGATTCATTTTTTACATAAAATAGTGGGTAAGAAGGGTGGATCATTTGATAACAGACAAAAATGCTACTATTAAGGCTTATTTTATTATTAGTTGATTAATTTTGTGTAGACATTTTTGCTAATTAATGATAATTGACATGTACAGAACTATAACAAAGTGTATTTCACCTTGAGGCATACATGCTTAGTATACTGCATAAAACAATGTTCACAGTCCAAAATGACATTGATGTAAGGCTGGTTATATTTGATATCACTTCACAGCAGACCTGAATATACAACCACACTTTCAAAATGTTAATTACTGACATATTGATAACATCACTTTTAGCTGTTTAAATACATTTAAGCAATACATATACAAAATGCGTTATCTTACGTACTGCAGCGACCTTGGTAAAACCATTACTAGCTTATCCTTGTTTGGAGCAGTGTGGAGGGCGCCCGACAGGAGAGCGGAAAGTTGCGTGTTCGTAATACAGCCATGCATTTATAGTAATACGTTTTTTCGAAATATATTTAAGGAATCCAATTGCAACACTTTGACATGCATTTATCAAATGTATAGAGATAATATATTTAAAATACATATATTTTCCGTATGGGTAGCTTGTTAATATTGAGAGAAGTCCAACAAATTGAATTGGCAAACTAAGATCACAACTGCTTTGACTGGCTGTGTTAGCTAACGCAAACATGACATTTGTCATTGCAACAATACTGTACTACACATATTATTGTGTAGTACAGTACCATTCACAATTTTTGCGAACTGAGCATAGATAGGCTACACCAGGGCTGTTTCAATTATTACATAATTGCCTGATCGAAATAATTTGAACCTGATCGATCTTTTGCACAATATTTTGATTCCAAGATCATGTTTCCAAACTGAATAAGGGGTTTTGAAGCCAATAGCTCACCATGCGAATTATGTCAATTTGCATAGGATGTCAGAGCGTTTGACAGGGCTTGTCATTGTTGCCATCTGATTCTGGCGGCTATGGGTATATGATAATATTTTTTAATCATTATTCCAAGAGCAATATAAGAAGTGCAACTGAAGAGTAGGGCCGCGCGATTAATCAAAATCACATTGAAATCGCAATTTGAACATTGCGATTTTTAAACCTCAGAAAGCTGCGATTTTGGCATTTTATTTTATTTTTACGCTCAATCAAAATAATTATTTTTACTGGTGTGCCAACTTCGCTATAATCATATTCGTATTTGTATAAAATTTAAGCCTATTAGGAGTTGATTTTAGAATCCGTTTGCCTACTTAGACATAATAATTCACATTATTAGTATAAAGGTTGGAGTCTGGCAAGCGAACGGCACGATCGTGTCAGTCAACACATACAAGCGCTCTTACAACACACATTCCCCTATCTTTGCTATTTTAAGACAATAAACATTTACAATTCAAATGTCCAGTTGTATGTCTCAAATCTGTCAATCAAACTATACAAATGGGGCCTATACATTGTTCTGATCACGCCTCTCACTCGTCCCAATTTATTAAAAGTGAGTTAAAGTGAGTATTCTTAAAATATCCCAATTCCGTGATGGCTCTATAACTAACGAAAGTAATAGCCACAACCCAATAAAGTTACAACAAGCGCGGGTTGAAAGGATATTAGCATTGCAGGCATTCCGAACAGCAAATTCTAACAGTCAGAAACATCCAAGATGCGGCGTACTGCCAAAGAATAGTGCAGAGTAGGGTTTGCTGTTAGGGAGAGGAAGAGGATCGATTAAGAAAACGAACCCAGAGGACAATGTGATAGAGACTAGGGATGATTTGGTGCCGAAAATGTTTTTATCTTCTGTTTGGGAATATTTCGGGTTCCAGAGAGATGTCACAATCTAACGTAGGCCTAATAATAAGACTCCGTAAGATGGTGGTTAGAACAACGCGGCACCACAAAAAATTTATTTAAACACTTCAGCCAGCGCCATAGGGAAATCCATGAAAAACGCATGGCAAAGTGAGGGGGGGTAAGCCCCGAATGTATTGTGATCCTAGCAACGCCTCTGTTTCCAATCATATTTCCTAATTAGATAATGCGCATTAAAATCTAGGCCTATGGCCTATAAATGGCCTATATATGGTGTCCCATTGCATTCAACATTGAAACATGTTTTGTAAGGGAGGCTATTTCAAATAACTAGGCGATTTCAAATAACTAGCTTTTCTGTGGTCAGTAGGGGCACCCATTGCTTGTTTTTTTTTTTTTTCAAACCGGCCCGGGGATGTCTGCTTCGCCTTTCACATTTCGGAGTCGTCTGCTGGAGCTGGTGCCGGAGTGTGCTGCTTTTGAATCTTGTGCCACGCTTAGTCACATAACCAAACACTCACTAGCCTAATGTCTTACTGTAGTGTAAGAGCTAGCGGAGGTTCGCTGTTTTCTTGACAACAGATCATATAGGTCACACAATATTAGACTATTTAATATGCTATTAATCTATTTATTTATTCATTTGCCATATTTCCCACATTTTGGCCTTTGATATTTTCATCTGCTGGACAACTACGCCTACAACTGATACCGGCGAAAAGCCGGAATTTGCCGACTGACCTACCCTGCAGTGAATAGAAAAATCTTTTGAATGAACTCCATAAATTGTCTTTTATATTGACAAGCTTTGAACGTAAAGTGGCAAATCAAAAGTAAACTAAATCTGGATAACATGGTCACAGACCCTGTTTGAAAAACAGTGAAAAGGTATAAGAATAGAATTATCCTCCTGCAGTATAAAATATGACATGAAGTATTGTGCAATGTCCTGTTAGATTTAAGTGTACACACTTAACTCAATTGCAACACATTCAAAATAATCTACATAACCCCTCCATCCCGATTAAAAGGTATAAATAGTTGCATTATTAACTTGCTGGCTATAATACCACGCGGACTGACTCAAGAATAGCCTACTGTACACAAGGCAGCGTTTTAGCGAGGAAGCACGCGTGACCAGTAGCTAACCTTTGTCTTACATTGCAGATCATTGCAGGGATCTGATGGGAATAACGTCTTGATTTCAACACCAGTGCATAGGTCCAAACCGAAAGGAGTTTGGTAGAATACGATCGCTTAAATTACGAGTCTGGTCTTATACACTAGCACTGAAATGAACCAATTTCAATGCAAGGACTCCGGGGACAGACACGCAAAGACGCGCCGTTCTCGTACCCTATTCACTTCGTCAAAATGATAGTGCTTTTCCGAAAACTCCTCTCGGTTTTTCGATACCTTAATCATGTCACCTATGCTTAAATGATGTATGTGCGAGGAATAGTGATTGGCAACATGGGAATGCGCCAAGGATATACTGTAAAACTGCACTCACCGTCTTCACAGTCAGATTCTATCTGCTGCTCAGGGCTTGATTGCTACGTCTGACTGTTAGTCCCGCCCCCTCATTTGCTTAAGGACAAGGAAAAACAGAAATAAATACATGCAGAAATAAAAGAACACAGAAATAAATAAACACAGAAATGAAATGATATGGAAATAAATAAATACAGAAATAAAATAATATTTAAATAAATAAATACAGAACTAAATATATACAGAAATATATGATAATGGAAATAAAAAAAAAAAAAAAAACAGAAATGAATGATCAAGGAATTAAATAAATCGGGAAATAATATTTGATGAATACATTTATTATTATATTTTTATGCATAAATATATTCATTGCTACATTTATTTATTTATTCATTTATTTCTAATTTTGGCAGGTTTGGTCCTCCATAAATGTGAGGCAAGGATTATGTTAGTGTAGAAACGGAAAAAACAGCATCTGTGCCACCAGGAAGAAACAATAGTGTTGTTAGCACCCAGGCACAACTTTCTCTTGGTCACTGGGAAGAAATGCCGTCGACCAGTTAAACTTGTGTTGCTGCTAGAGCTGACAGAGATTTTCAACAGGTTCTCCCCACTGGAGTCGGAGTCAAGGCCCGAGCCGTCTTCGGAGGGGAATGATCGGCAGGCATTTTCTACCGGTGGCCCAGAAAAACTGAAAACATTAGTCAACGGCGATTCCATTACCCGCAGTATTAGACTCAAGTCCAATGACCCTCTTCAAAAAGCCTTTGAAGCCATAATTGACTCAGTGGGTTTTGTCCAACATGCCTCAGGTCCAACGCACTGCCACAATCATACCTTAGATGTAGTCCTGTCACAAGAAATAGATATTGTAAATCTAATAATTTCCCCCCAAAATCCTGGAATATCAGATCACTGTCTTATCACATTTACCGTTAAAACAAGAAACCCACTTGCTCCGCAAACAATGATTTTCAAAAGCCGTACTATAAATTTGCAGACTACAAATAGATTTCTTGATATTCTTCCAAGCTCGCTCATCAATGACAGAGTAAATAAATCCACAAACGTTCTAATCGAGGATCTAAACTCAACACTGCAAAATACTTTAGATATGGTTGCACCACAAAAAACTAAAGAAATACCCAACAAGAAAATCGCTCCCTGGTACACAGACAATCATAGAGCATTCAAGAAAGCCTCCAGAAAATTGGAGCGAAAGTGGCGCTCCAACAAGTTGGAAGTATTCAGACTAGCCTGGATAGACAGTACACTACAATACTGTAAAGAACTCACATCTGCTCCATCAGTTTATTTATCCAACCTGATTGAGGTGAACAAAAACAATCCAAAATTTCTCTTTAATACAGTTGCAAAGTTAACAAAAAAGCAATGCTCAACAAGTGAAGTGGGTCTTCACTTTAGCTGTAATGAAAATATGAACATATTTGATGAAAAGATCACCATTAGAAAACAAATAACTGACTTCTCCTTAAATAGTTACAGTCCCCAAAATCTCAGTTGTCCTGAGAATGTCCTGAAACTCCCTGACCTAGTGTCAATGGGGACTCTTGAATTTTTTGATCCTGTATCGCTTGACACATTCACTAAATTAGAAATGAGTTCTAAACTCACAAATTGTCAACTAGACCCGATTCCAACAAAATTACTTAAGGAGCTATTTCCGTTGCTAGCTCAGCCAATGTTTAACATAATAAATTGCTTCCTTTCTTCCGGATGTGCACCAAATGCACTAAAAATAGCGGAAATTAAACCTCTTCTAAAAAAAATCTCATCTGGATCCAGACATAATAAACAATTATATGCTAATATTGAACCTCCCGATCCTCTCAAAAATCTTAGAAAAATCTTTCCCTTCCTGAAGACAAATGGCATTTATGAAACACTCCAGTCTGGTTTCAGATCTCATCATAGCACTGAGACTGCACTCGTGAAGGTAACAAAATGACCTAATGGCCTCAGACAAAGGTTCCGCATCCGTCCTGTTGCTTCTTGATCTTAGTGCTGCCTTTGACACTATTGATCACTCCCTTCTCTTAGAGAGACTGGAAACCCATATTGGGCTACGTGGACATGTTCTAGCCTGGTTTAAATCTTATTTATCTGAAAGATATCAGTTCGTATGTGTGGATGGCATATCCTCTGACAAATCAAAGGTATG